>JBAGKK010038484.1:0-10635 GCA_037177015.1 Euceroptres primus | reverse complement strand
TTTCTTTTTTAAAAAACATTTTTCAATTTCTTCAATTTACATCCCATTGCTTTATATTTTAGGAAAAAATCAATATTTGTAGTCAACTTAATGTTTAATTCCTGTAAGTATAAAATAAGTGAGAGACAATTGTTGAATAGTTATGTTGAAAAATTACTAATGAGTAAATAAACAGTACAAATTCATGGTTGCTTTTTAAAATAATTATTCACTTCGCTTTAGAAGGGCGTAGTTTTTAGATCTAATAATAATGAAATTCATACATTTGTGGTAATAATATGTATTTATGCATACTCTCTGAATTTGTAATATGTAGTCACTTTCGACTAATAAAACTGTGTCGATTTGTTCACCAAATGATTTAATAACCATTTTTACTCATTTTCAGTCTAACAGTGAAATACTGCTAATTCACTTCACTCACAGTACTGCATTCGATTTCAGTAATAAATTTTTCTACTAAATTAATTGGTAGTGCGAATTAATCATTACTATATAAAAGTTAGTAAAAATGGTTACTAAATCATGTGGTGAACGAATCGGGAGTATTCACATTTCATTATTATTAGATCTCTAAATTACGCTCTTCTAAAACGAAGTGAATAATTATTATAAAAAGCAACCATGAATTTATATTATTTATTTACTCATTAGTAATTTTTCGTTATAACCATTCAACAATAATTGTCTCCCTCTTATTTTATATTTACAGGAATTAAAGATCAAGGTAAGTATTACCTTCTTCATAAAATAATAGGCAGTAGAATATAAATTGAAGAAATTTGAAGATACTGTTTAATAAAGAACACTATAACAAAATTTTGATTGATTTAATGTACTAATATATAGAATTATATACATAAAATTGTATATATTTTCTACTCAAATTGTATGCTCGAAATTTGACAGTTACGTTGTTTCAAATAGGAGCAGTCGATTTGTTCCTTAGAGGGCTGTTTAGTCCTAGGAACTTAATAAAATAAATTCTAAATTCTAAAAATAATCGTTAGTTTTAATTGTTGTTCAATAACATTTGAAGGGTGGAACGCCATAAGAGATAACCCATATTTTGATGATTTTTCAGGAAAGACAAAAAACGTTCCGCAAAATCTAATTTTGAATTTTAAAATAATCAAACATCCTCTCTCGAGATACATGAATACTGAATTAAAGCGCGAAAAGTTTCATTGGAAAATGTTATCAGGTTTCGAAAAAATGGAAAGAGAGTATATTTTTTTTCGCTCGTGGCGCATATTTTCTCAAATCAAGTTGCTGATTCGACACAAAAAACGTTTGATTGAAAAATGTCATTAAGTTCCGAAAAAATGGATGGGGAATTTTTCTTTTCGTTCCAGATGCGCGTTTTTTCAAGTTTGGACGCTGATTAAAAATCCAATTTTCAATTTAGAAAAAAAGCAAAAACCTGCTACCGAGGTACTACGGAACTGAATTGAGGCATACAAATTTTGATTGAAAAAAGTCATTGAGTTCTGAGAAAATATTGAGGAATTTTTTTTTTGGTCCAGGCACATATTTTCTCAATTTTAGGCCACGATGTATAACATCTTATTTTCAATTCAAAGACGCAGAAGCAAAGTAGATTTGGATTCATGAAGTTGCAAAAGGTTAAAAAATGTTGCAAAGGCTTGAAAAAAAAATGTTTTAAAAAATTGAAAAAATGCAACAAAAATTTAAAAGTTGCACAAAAATTTGGAAAAATGAAATTACACAAAAATCGTTTGGTGACAATGTGTATTTGAATTATTAAGAATTTTCTACCTAATAATCTCATTTTAGAAAAAATGTGGGTTTTAATCCCTTATGGCGTTCCACCCTTCATTTCAATACGTCTCCTCTGGATTGAAAATTGTATAATGACACGTATTAAAAATTCTATGCATATTTAAAATGTGTATTTCAGTTGATTGTTAATGTTCTAAATTAAATGGCATGATTGAATTAAAAACGTTAAAAATTAATTAATATATTTTGAATTATGATTTAATAATTAAAGAAATTAAATCGTTAAAAATTAAATCATTTTCAACTGAAAACACTTAAAATTGTTTGGATTACATTTTAAATCTTTAAAAATTATACGTCAAATTAATAGCATTAATAGTTAATTATCTACATATTACTTACACATAATATAAAAATTAATAACTATCAGCATTTGCAAAATTTTAGAATTATAAAAATGAACAGATATGCGCCAATTTAATTTTAAAATCAGGTAAACAAATTAAAATTATTATTGAAAGCAATTGAAAAACGCCAACATCACAACGATTATCAATAGTGAAGCAACTTCACACTGCGAACGGAAACCTATCAAGATTATTATTATTATTATGTATAAAAACCAATCTCAAAATATAAAATAATAAAAAAACAAAAGCATCTCTGCGAACCAACTTCATGCTGCGAACGTAACTGTAACCTCTTGAAATTAATTCCCAGGTCACGTCCTTCAATCTTGCCGTGATAAACTTAATGCCCTAGCGTGTAAACGACATTTTGGTATTCAAAATTGATACTGACTAAAGTTTCTATTAAAAATTATATTAAATTGCAGTTTACAGCCAATTAAATCAAGGTACTTCTAAAACATAAATTAGTCCCAATTTATTAAGAACTCAGCAACAAGACTACAATAAACAACTAATGTAATTAAATTCAGATTGAAATATTATTAACTTTCAATCAAATTCCACTGAAATATTTCAGTAGAAAGTGTGCTATTAAATGTAATTGATTATTAAATTATATTCCAAAGGCTGTGATGCTTTGCAGGTACATTGTAAAAAGACTTCAATGAAAATTCCATCAGTAATCATGTTAGTAACTGAAATAAAAATACCAGTCAGGAAAAGTAATAAATTTACGAAAAAAATGAAACATTTAATACTTATAAAGAAGTATCAAAAACATTTTAAAACATCCAACAAATATATGATATTTTTCCCCAAATCGAGTTCAAGAATCTTAAAAAAATATTGAATAATTTCAGAGATATTAATTTAAAAAATTATAGGATCGTCCATCCCCCTAATAAGTGTCTTTTAAATTTTAACAAATTTTATAAATAAACTTATAGTTTTTTTTCTGCTTCTAATGACTATTTAGAATCTTTTAGTTATTTTTTAAAAAAATTATAGGATCGTCCATCAACCTAATAAGTGTCTTTTAAATTTTAATAAACTTTATAAATAAACTTATAGTTTTCTTTTTTCTGTTTCTAATGACTATTTAGAATCCTTTAGTTATTTTCTTTTATATTGAAAAAACTCCATAAATTATTTTCCGGCAATAAAATAAATCAGTGGACAACTTTTGGACCCTGGACGACCATTGGTGCCATTAACTTATATGAAAATCATCAAAATCGAAACATTATTCAATAATCAATTAATTTTCATAATGAATACATTCGTTAATCAAGATCCATTTGTCTTAACTGTTTTCTTGGCACGAATTTTTCCGGAAAATTGGCATCCATTAAGTCTGGACCATTCGACGTCCAATTTACTCTCATGGGATTACTCTCGAGGAAAATAGCGCCGGAATTGGAAATTCGTATAGCCGACAAACGATGCTTCTCGAACTCCTTACTGTCAGACTTCAAGAAGTACTTTTCTCTTCTTCCACCCCCTTCTCATGTCGAATGTAGAACTACGTCCCTGTGTACGAGAACATATCTACATACTTTTTTCGGAATGTGCCAACACGTATGCGATTTCACGACGGTTGTTGAATAATGGAAACGTAAATGCTTGTTGGCAGCCCAGGTGAATCGAGCCAAGGGGTGAATTGTAGGTGTTCAAAACACACCCTAGATTCTCACATTTTCGAGAAAAGATGAATGTCCACATTATCTGCTAGCGGCCAAATTTGCCATGGAAATCATTCCAATTTACTGTGTTTGAATCTTAAAAAACTTTTTCTTTATTCCATAAACTCAAAACGAAAAAATTAATTATCTCTTACAACCGGGATTTGGATTTTCAACTAATGTTCAAAATGCAAATGTGAATATTTATTAAAAATTACGTGAGTGATAAATTAAACAGATTTCCTCATTTTAACATCTGTTATTCTTCAGAGGAAAAGTAATATTAATTCAAGCTAAAACGAAAGTGGCAAGAGACAAATGTGTGTTTACGCAAACGCTTTTATCACCTTTGCTTTTACTCCTGAGTTTGCAATGTTTGCCTACTATTCCAATATTTGCAACCCATAAGTATTATAATGAAAAACCAGAGTTCTCTTTTTCACGTGATATAGACAAAATGCTTTTTTAATGGACATCAGGGTGGTCCAAAATAACTTTTCCTTGATAGGAAAGTTATTTTCCTCATTTTGTTGGGAGGAAAATAACCTCCTTATAAGGGGAAGAAAATAACCTCCTTATAAGAGGAGGAAAATAACCTCCTTATAAGGGGAGAATAAGGATAACCTTATCCTCTCCTTCATTTTGTGTGGTTTTCGAAAAAAGAAATTGCGTATTTTTTATTTTTATTTTTTCCAATATTCACCCGTGCCCCCGGGCCTTTGAAATTATCATGGGATTTTATATAAGGAAAGCTCATCTTTCGAAAAAATGGTAAAAATAAATACTTGTTATTAATTTTCTGCAAATTAAAGTTTAGTTAATTCTTAAGAAATATTTAAGGAATAATTTTCACCAAATAACTTCTAATTTTTACCCCCCCCCCCACAACCCCTTTATACTGTACCCGAAAATGCCCTAACAACTGGAATACAGCAATTTTGTGTAAAATGCAAATTTTTGAATTTTGTCAACCTGAATTATTTTTAAATAATAAGTGACAAATTTTAAGTATTTTCTAATTCACTTTAAATCTTTTAAACAATTGTTTTTTGTTAACAAAATCGTATTTGCCCTATAAATCATGATAAGTTAGCTCTGTCAGGGATTAAGGGGGTATTCTAGTGTGAATAATAGTTTTCTACAAATGTTTTAGCGAATAATTTTTTGAAAGCAGACAAAAATATCGTTATCAGAACTTATTCTCTATATTACTTAATATATAAATTTACAAAAAAAAAATTTTCATGAAAAAATACATAAAATATTTTGTGTTATGGTGTTATGATTGGTTGACATGACATCTCGAAAACTAATTAACCGATCAGGTCGCCGCTTTAGATACATATTCAGGGGACATGTGCCTACAGCCCCTACCAAAATTACAATTTTTAATTTATTTTTACAAAATTAATAGCCTGAAAACCGATGAAAAATATCGTGAAAATCGAAATTTCAGTTTCAAATATCTGCCATTTTGACAATTTTCAATATTTTCAGTTAAATTTGCTACTGGCTATAGCTACAAGCATATATTTCAAGAATCTTTCTAATTTTTTTGTTTTAGATTACCTGGAGAGCCAGAATCATGTCAACTATGCAACACTTTTTTTTCTGACGCCTCGACTTTGTCGTTCTATAACACAACATTTTTTATATATTATTCGTGAAAAAAATTTTTTTGTAAATTTATGTACTAAATAATATAGAGAATAAGTTCTGCTAACGATATGTTTGTCTACTTTAAAAAAAAAATCTCCAAAAAATCGGAAAAATAACTATTCTTTACACTAAAATACCAACTTAAAGACTCCAATTGAATGTTTAGATTAATATTTCTTGATATTTTAAAATTTTTTTAACATTTTCCATCTGTTTAAATTTTTTTTCGCAAAAACTCATGAGAAGTTAGTAGGTTCTGGAATTAATGACACACTTACTGAGTGTTAGGAGTAATATTTTTTGTTTCAGACATTTTGCAATTGTTTAAGCAATAATCATTTGTTTGAATAATTTTTCTCATTAAGTTATAGACATTTATTTCTTTCTTGTGGACTTCATGTAGAAAAAACTGCCTGAAATAAAAATTATTACCCTTTTCCTTAACACAATTTAACTGCCTCATTAATTCCACAAGTAACAAATAACTGTACATAACTTACTGAAAACAATTGTTTAAACAAGTTATTTTTATTTAAATAATTAGAGTATAAGTTCAGAAAGAACATTTATATAAATAATATATATATATAAGTTCAGAAAAAAATTAAAATAATAACCGACATTGTTTGAGAGATTAGAAAAAATAATTTTCTTCACCTTTCCCATGAAAAGTTAAAAGTGACTGATTAGAAATTGATTAACAATTGCAAGATGTCTGAAACAAAAAATATTACTCCAACATTCATTAAGTGCGTCACTAATTTCAGAAAATAACAACTTTTCATGACTTTTTGCGAAAAAAATTTAAAAAATGAAAATTGTTTATACAATTGAAAAATGTCTTTGACAAAAAATATTATTCCTAATACTCATTCAAAGCGTCATTGAAACATGTCTTAACCAAAAATATAATTCTTAACATTCACTTACTGTGATATTAATCCCAGAAAATACTAACTTACCATGATTTATAGGGAAAATACAATTTTTTAAACAAACAGAAATTGTTTAAACAATTTAAAATTAGTTATAAAATAATAATAACTTTGCGTCTTATCGAATCAAAATAATTCATGTTGAAAAAATGCCATAATTCACATTTTTAGCATGAATTGGACATAAAACTGCTATATTCTATTTTTTTGGCCATTTTTCGGGCACAATATAAAGGGGTTGGGAGAGGGGAAAAATGGAAAGTTCTTGGGTGGAAATTATTCGTTCAACATTCTTTAAGAAGTGACTAAAGTTTAATTTGCAAGAAGTTAATAACAAGTAGTTATTTTTGCCACTTTTTCGAAAAATGAGCTTTACTGATGCAAAATTCCATGTTAATTTCAAAGGTCCAGGGGCACGGGTTAATATTAAACATTTTTTTTTAAAAATGCAATTTATTTTTTCGGAAACCAGAAAAAATGGAGGGATCGCGTTCCTCTATAACAAAATTTTGTAACGCATTTTTGAATCGCCCTAATGGACATGCTTCATAATTTATTTACAACATCTCTAAATGATTTATACCGAATATTATTTACACTCATTTAATTACTTATATAAAGGAACAATAGCTTTTCACAAAAACAATTCATATTTAATTTAATTTAAATATTTATTGTAGAAATATAAATTGCAGTGATGCTTGCCTTTATTAAACTATTTTGAAATTTGAATAATTTATTCTTTTCCCGGTAGAATTTATAGGAATTTAATTTCAATATAAGATAATTATTCTCACATAATGATATTACGCATAACCTTATAAAGAGACGAGAATAAAGCATTAAGTGACAGTTTGATTGAACGCGACACGGATTCAGTAATTATCTAATTAGGGACACGTACAAATGAAATTGTGTCTCGCAATATGTACTGAGAAGGTTTACACGAAACGAATTAAACAAAGCATATGATGCCTTCATGAAATTTAATACTTGTCAATACTAATTTTTATCCCATGATTGTATCCTGAAAAACTGATTTTAGATATAAAAATTATTAAAATTCATTAACTTAAAAATCAAAGCAGGAAAAGCAACTTTCTTCCTTGAAAACATAAGGCTTTTTTCACTCTTAATATAGCATATTTCTCACATTCTTGTTCGAATATAATTCTTATCATTCTTTTCTTTTTATTCTGGTACAAAATCTTCCTTTCGATTTGTTTTTACGAGGCAATTATATTCTTTGGAGCGTAACAGTAGTTTTCTCAACGAATATACATTCTGTGTTACATGTAAGATACGCTTCGTAAAATTTAATCGACAAGATTTGGAAAAGCTTTTAAAAGAAAAATAAGAGTTGCGATGGAAAAGCAAAAGGTGAAACTAGATAAAATACTTGCAGAAAAAACAGAAGGCTTAAAATTCAGTCGATTTTCAGACTGACAGTTTTGGCTTCCCATGTGTGAGCGTTCTTTGTAATATATAAATTTCATATTGGAAAAAAATCGAAAAGCAATTTCAGTGTAACAATAAAAAGGAACGGGATGAACAAAATTAAAAATAAAACAATTTCGTGAGCATCATATTGGTTTCCATTCTTTTCGTGCTTTTTTCTATTTATTTTCTAGAAAGAAAACAATTTAAAGTTATTCATTTATTTAACCGATCCCAGAGATTAAATAAATTGTAACGGATATTAAATTCCAATCGCCATTTAATAAAATTCAAATATTTTTATTCGTCCATTCTTTTCCTCGACTAGAAACGACTGAAGTTTGAACGAGCTCTAAGTAGATGCACATTATCTGAAGTAACTTTGTTCGAGCTCACCTTTCAAGGTGTTTTCGGAATAACCTTTTTAATGATGCACCAACTAACTTGAGAATTTCTTGCACGAAATGTTCATTTTGCTCCTGTAGGTTATTTCGTATTCATTAACCGCGTCTGCCTTTCTCGTACCTAAATATTATCCGCATAGGAAAAACAGTCGAAGTATTTGCTTGAGCAATTTGAGTTGCACAGTGTACTTTTATAATTAGCAAACGGGAGACTTAAAGTTTACGAGGAGTTCGGCGACCCTACTTTCCTTGCGTAATTCTCTCCCGCATCCCCTTCTAGTTTTACTGTTTTCATGCCCGCACTAATCTTTTCGATGAGTACAGATTATACCTCTTCTATATGCAGTCATTTTCTTTTAAATTCTGGTACTTCTTTTATAAAAGAAAAAGAAGAAGAAAAAGTACCAAATCTCATTGATCGTTAAGATATAGAAGCGATGAAAAGAGAAAAATGAAAGAAAACTGCAAATATTGTAGGTAGAGTCAAAGAACTCGAGATGAAAATAAAGTTTCTGCAGCCACTGATCTCGAGAGATTACTACTTCATCTCGAGAGGATTCAGACGAGAGTTAAAAATATATGTCTGGCAGTGATGTAATTTGATTTTAAAAGTTAAAGTAATCAGAACATGTAAGAGAAGTTTACACTGAGGAATTCAATAAAACGTATTCTAATGTATAACTTAATTTTGATCTGAGAAAAAAAGAGCTTGCTTTGTAGACAAATAAATTGTGTTCTACATAAAGATTCCTGTTACCGATATATACCGATATTTAAAAACTGCCATGGTTCTGTTCCATGCTAAATGGATTCGTGTGAAAAGTAAATGTTCCTATTCCATGATAAATTTAGCATGTCAGTACTAAATACTTCTGCCTCATGCGAATGAGTTCAAGTCTGCTAAAATGTCTGTGCTTTGATGAATCAAGATTTATCGCGGTAAATAGCAAAAATTATCATAATAGTATTTTGTTATTTAAGCGTAATAAAATAAAGTGTAAAAATGGGTTTATGCAGGGTATCTAGAGTTTCTCCTTACAAAAATTCCAAGACTTTTCCAGGCTTTCCGAGTAAAAAATACATTTTTCCAGGTATAATTTTTTAATTATTACTTTCATGGAAAAAATCTTTCTTGAATCCGTACGATACAAATAATTTACACAACCAAATGAACCATATAAAATGATTATTACACAATTTATTCATAGTTTAGCTACACTCATCGCTGGAAATGGAGCGGCTGTAAATAAGGCCGACTTCATAGTCGTTCACGCTTCACTGATTCTGTCTCCCCCCGTGAGCGGCCCTTGTCGGGCGACACTGAAGGCCATTGCTCGAACAGTCAGGGCCGCCAGAAGTTGTTTACATCGCGTCTCTCTAAAAATTTACTTTTGTACGTTCAGAGACTATATTTGCGGTCCTGAATGTTGACATAAGAGTGCTCGCTCGTTGCTTTAAATCCGGTTCAAACTGGATTTTAATAGCATCGACTTTAAGGCCGTCTACCCCCGAGCCTGGCCTTATTTCAAGCGATGAGTGTAACTATATTTATCTGTATAAGATCAAAAAACTATTTTTTAAGGAAATATTCTCTAAGAAGAATTAGTAGTTTTCTACTAAGTCGTTTATCGATTGCTTTAGTAAACGTTTCTACTAATTTTTAATTTAAAAAATTACTATTTCACAGTAAAAAACTACAAATTTATTTAGAAAACTAACTGAATGAATTAGTAAGCCTTACTAAGTGAATCAGTAGTTTTCTACAAAATAAGCTTACTAAAGCAATTAATAAACGACTTCTCCTGATTTCATTCAGGATTGCTACAAAATCCCAATTTCAAAATTCCCTGACTTTCCCTGACCAATTTTTCATTTTTCCTGACCCTTATCTGCCGTTATAATTATAACTATATAATACAGAGTCGTTCAGGAGTTCAATTTTAAGGGAAATAAGGAAATTATTTTTCGAAAAAGGGTTTTTTAAAAAAAGGATGGATTTTTTTCTTTTAGAAATACTAAAGAAGCTACAATTTTCGAGGATTTAAAAATATCCTCAAAAATCTTAAATTCCTGTCTAGTAGCTAATAAAATACTAATCAAATTTCTAAACTTTCAGAATCTTTGGAATGCACTGGAATTTTCTAAAGTCCTTCATGACTTCTAGAGCTTTCAACAAACTTTTGAAATCTTCTAGAATATTTTTAATTTTCCATAAACTTGTAGATTCATTAAATCTTTTGAAATCTCAAAAAATTCTCTAGAATCTAGATATTTGAGTGTTTTAGAAGCTCCCAGAGACTTCCTGATTCTTTCAAAATCTTCCATAAAGTTCTAAAATCTTCTAGTCTCTTCCAGACTTTTTTTT
>JBAGKK010038473.1:0-10635 GCA_037177015.1 Euceroptres primus | reverse complement strand
AGTAATTTTAAGCCAGAAAATACTTTTTTTCTGATTGAAAATGTCAAATTTGAGTATTTGTTTATAAAATTTGTTCAGAACAGTAACAATTCTTTATTTCTGACAATTTTTTGTAATTGGCCGACACTTTCATAACAAATCTCAATATTGAACGAGAAAATACTTTTTTTCTACTTGAAAATGACAAATTCAAGTATATGTTTATAAAATTTGTTTATAACAATAACAATTCTTAATTTTTGTCAATGTTTTGTTCCTAGATGTCACTTTCGTAATAAATGTCAGTAATTACAGTGAAGAAAAATTTTTCCCGTGCTAAAATGGCACATTAGAGTAATTGTTTATAAAATTTGTTTATAACAATTAAGTTACTCATAAAATCGATTCTTTACGTACTTTAATTGCAAATGAATTGATTTTATTTGATATTCAGTTTACACAAAATATTTTTTCCGGGTTAAAATAATGATTTTTCTGAAAACATTTTTTCTACTATTGTTATTTACATAGAATTTTGCAAAAACAAGAAATAAAAAATCGGCTTCGAGGGATCGCTGGGGAATTTATTCAGCTTCAATTTTAAAAAAAAAGTCTAAATCGGATAAAAATTGTGACCTGTAGACTGATTTGTCCACAAAAATTCAGTACTAAACCACTGCGAGGCAGTGCAACTTCAAGTCACAGAATTCAAGTGACTTCAGATATTTCAGGAGATTTCAGATATTTCAGGAGGCTTCAGGAGATTGCATTACAAGTGTACATCTGACTTCACGAGTTGTCAACCCCTCGTAAAAAATGAAAAAGATGAGTTTTTCAATATAATCGATCTTCATTTTTAACTGAATTCTGCAAACATAAAATGGCGATTTCATCGAAAAACTCATTTTTTTAATTTGGAAAATATTTTTAAAACATTTATGTTTACATAAGGAAACTATCCAGCGAGTTTTATGTTGGCCAAACCATTTTTGAGTTGATATTGATATTTCTTCGTATGAGTCGTCAGTTATGAGAAAAATTCAAAAATTCGATTTCATTAAAAAAATTCTCCTGTTTACAAAAGTAGTTTAGCCCGCATGAAACTTATCTATTTTCTTCACCATATTAATACCAATTTAGCAAAAAAAATTGTGCAAAAAACAAAGTGGTGTTTTTGAGAAAATTGCTTTTTAATTTTTTCCGAAAAACCGTCAATTTTCTTAATCTTAATTGAGTCTAAGGTTATAAATGTTTAAAGAAAAATTTTTTTTTAAAAAAGAAGCTTAAAATTCAAATACTCATAACTTCGCAGAAACGTATTTTTTCTCAAAGCGGTAAAATACGTATCTTCTTATTTCCTTTGAAAAACAACATATTTCATAGACGACCGATTCTGTAACTTGAAGTTGCACTGTCTGCCTGATTTGAAATGGATTCGGTCAATAATATTATTTAATTGAGAAACTAATTTACAAATTATTTTAGAAAAGTGTAAAAGAAAATCTCGAATGGAAGCACATCAGTAAATTAAAATTCGATTTTTAATTCCAACTTATCGAACTTAGACTTTAGGCACTTAAATTTCTTGAGTTTTTAACTGATGTGAGATTTAAAAAACGATATAGATCGATCAATCTATCCTTAGTTTTAAACTACGATTGTATTTGAAAATATACAATTCGCAAATTATGGCTGCAATTTCCTTTAAAAATCGAAAATTTCTCTTCGACTCTCTGGAAATTCAATTCGCGAATTGTACCTCAATTACTTATTCTTAGAAAATATCTCGTAAATACATATGTGCATCTTCACTTCGGTACATATACTCGCCCGAAAAAGCAGGCATTATACATATAATATTTAATTAATAATTCAGTTGAATTTAAAGACAGATGCAAATCAGGATAATTTTCAAAATCATTTTCATTACTGGGATTCAATTTTGAATTAATTTTTTAATTCCAATTGGATTTTTAATTTAAATTGGATTTTTAATTTGAATTTGATTTTTAATTTAAATTGGATTTTTAATTTAAATTGGATTTTTAATTTAAATTGGACTTTTAATTTAAATTGGGTTTTGTAATTTAAATTGGATTTTTAAAGTAGGAATTCCGTTATTGAGTAAAGGACTTAGAAAATTGCTTGATTTGCATCGAGAAACTTGAACAAGACTACACATATAAAAATAAGGAAATGTAGATTTTTCACAGTATTCAGTCACCAACTGCGTCTACACTTCTCTAATATTCAGTCATTAGGATTCGATATCCTAATTTTAAAACAAGAAAAAAAAACCAACGCTATTGCAGACCTAAACCAAAATTAATAGATACAATTACTTAATAAAAATTGCTTATTAAAATCACCCATAGTTCCACAGAGTACAGGAAGCAATTAAGTATCAAAGACTTGAAATATCAGGCTACTATCAAAATCAAGCCACTGCGTCTTTTTCGAAGATAGACAATTATCTTCTACTTCTTCACTAGTAAAAGTTTTTGATTTTCAGTTTGACACAATTCCACTTTCAATTCAATACATTTACCTAATTAAGAGTTCAATTTTTTATTTCTTTAGTAAATATATATTATGATATGCGCAGAGATTTATCTAAAAGTTCTAGTTTTCGGCAAAGAATGTGATGATTTCTGGGATTGAATCGAGCGATAAATTAGAAAAATACTCTGACCTTTAAAAACCGATCGACCTGCGATCCAAGAACACTAAAAAATTGCCGAAAAAAAGAAGCAGGGAAACTATTTATCACAAAGTTTAGCAGAATGTATCACGGGACAAAACACCGAAAGTATACACGTGATAAAAAGAATCATTTGAAAAAAAAGACTAAAAAAAACTTTAAAAAAAATTTCTTAAACAATTTATTAGAAGTTCCTATAAAAATAATCAAACTCCTGTAAAAAAACTGGGTACAATAAAAATAGAACATACAGTCTTTCGATGGTTTTCAAAGTTTTAACTTGACTTTTGAACTAACACCCTGACAAAATCTTGACTTTTGAACCAACACCCTAACAAAATCTTACTTGAATTAAATAAAATTTAACTTGTGCCATTTACACGACTTCTATCACCGACACGAACCTTTAGACTAATAAGCAAATATAAAAAAACAGTTTTTTATATATTAATATTTAAAAAAACAATTCTTCCCTTGAGGAAAATGATACTTTCCCTTAGGATATTAGATATACAATATACATGCTATATACAATTTGGAACATGCAACCCTCTAACGAATATATATATGCGAATACAGATCGTTTCTTTGAATAGAGACATTAACTTTGAAGGGGGGAAAATATTGCATCAGTTTATGGCCTTTCATTCATTCTGACTTTGGAACGTGCTAATCGCATTTTCCTCAGTATCGAGGCACGTTTTTAAGGATTGGGCGGCAGTTGCTAGCAAAGTTTTAATTGCAAAATAGAAAAAGGAAAACAGATCTCAAAATTAGACAACAGACAAAAAATCCAATTAGAAAAAGGAAGAACCAACGTCTAAAAACCGAGGGGGAAAAATCAAACCTCCCTTTTTGGATTTGTCTCAGCGATAACAAATTGAAAAAAGGATTAAGGAAGGAATACTTGAGTAGGATGGAGACCTAAGATTTGTTGGCGCTGCAGCATTTGGAGCAGTCGAAGCATCTAGTATGCTATCTTTTGATGGACCAGGATGTTCTGCTACTGTTGCTCGGTCCAGCTCCAGCGAGTTGGCCTTGAAGATTCGTCACAGCTTCCTGAAGGGACTTTTTCTCCTTCAGAAGAATCGAAATGTTCTCCTGAGACATTTCCAGACAAGATCTGAGCATGTCTGATTCTTCTTTGATGAATCGGAGTCGAGAATTTTCTTCCGAAAGTCGCTCCAAGGCTGCGAGACGTCTTCTTAATTCCTCGTTATCCGATTTAAGCTGCTTGCAAGATTGTCTCAGAATATTCATTTCTGCTTCGTTTTTATTCTGGACATTCCCATTTGCTATCAACGGGTTCGAATTACTTTCCGGGAGAGCATTCACTGGAAAAAAGGGACACCAATGAAGATATTGAATTTAGTCTGATTTTAGTCTGAAAAAAATTTGATCAGTTTTTTTTTAACATGCATCTGCTCTCGTGCGCTTCTAAGATTCGACTAACACCTGCGAAAGGTTTCTCCAATTTTCGAGATTAATCCAATTAAGAGGAGCTCGCCTGAGGAATCTACTAAATTATCGATTCGCTTCAAACGTTCTTAGAACGTAAATCGAGATTAAATATAATAAAGTTTTATTTGCAATAATTCTCGCCTCAGGGTTGCCGACAATCTTAATTAAACTCGGTTCCCACAATTTAAGGGATTTATGGAACCAGAATAATCAATTTTTAAAAAAGTAGATTGTAAAAGTAGATTGTACGTAAAATTCGAGTGAGCCTAAAATCATAATTATTTTATTGATGCTAATTTCATTTCCGAACGCAACTGAGAACAAGGTCAATAATTGTCCTCAGCATTTTGCGATAAGGAAAGATTAAATTAGCTTAAAGCAGGGTGTCTAGCGATACTTCTAAAAAATTCCAGGACTTTTCCAGGTTTTCCAGGTACTAAAAAAATAAAGAAATAAAAATAGTACCAGGAAAAATAAATTTTTCCAGGTACTATTTTTTAATTATTACCATAAACTTTGATGGAAAAAATCTCTCTTTCTGGAACCTGTATAATGGACACAATTAAATGAACCATATAAAAGGTTTATTATGCAATTTATGAAATACTTAAGTTTAGCTAATTGAGCATAAGCTCAAAAAACTATTTTTTGTTTAATTCTCTAAAAAGAATTAGTCGTTTTCTACTAATCTTTAATAAAAAAACTATTATTTTACAATAAACTAAACATTCACTTAATAAGTCTAACAATTATGCAGTTTAGTGACTTTTCCCAATTTCGACTTTTTTTGATCCGGTTTCTTTAAAAAAAGCTTTCTTTTTCACTACGGTCTTTTTTTAAAAAGCTTTATTTTATCATTGAAACAAGAAATCAATTTGGGGAGCTCGAGAAACTAATGTACTTTATATTATTTTATTAAAAAACTTAAAATTTTTTTAATTCCCAATTTCCAGTTTTTTGTTGCGTTCTTTTTTTAAAAAGCTTCATTTCGTTACTAAAACAAGAAATCAATCGGGGGAGCTCGAAAAACTAATATACTTTTTATTATTTTATTTTAAAAAAGTAAAATAGAAATTAAAATTTTTCAATTTTCAATTTTAAGTATTTGATCCGGTTTTCTTTAAAAAGCTATATTTTATCACCAAACTAAAAAAATTGGAGGCGGCCGAGAAATTAATGTACTTTTTATTATTTTATTAAAAAACTTAAAAATTAAATTAAAATTTAAAAAATTCCCAATTTCCAGTTTTTTGCTGCCTTTTTTTAAAAAAAAAGTTTTATTTCATTACTCAAACAAGAAATCAATCTGGGGAGCTCAAGAAACTAATGCATTTTTTATTATTTTTTAAAAAATTTTTTTAATTTAAATTTAAAATTAAGGAGATTCCCAATTTAGAGTTTTCAGCTGCGATCTTTTTTTAAAAGCTTTATTTTATCATTGAAAAAAGAAATCAATTTGGAGAGCTCCAGACACTAATGCACTTTATATTATTTTATTAAAAAATTAAAAATTTTTTAAATTCAGATTTCCAGTTTTTTGCTGCGTTCTATTTTTAAAAAGCTTCATTTCGTTACTAAAACAAGAAATCAATCGGGGGAACTCGAAAAACTAATATACTTTTTATTATTTCATTAAAAAACTGTAAAATTTAAATTAAAAATTTTTTAAATTTTCAATTTTGATTATTTGATCCAGTTTTGTTTAAAAAGCTGTATTTTATGACCAAACTAAAAAAAATCCGAGCAGGTCGAGGAATTAATGTACTTTTTATTATTTTATTAAAAAACTTAAAAATTAAACTTAAAATTTAAAAAATTTCCAATTTCCAGTTTTTTGCTAAAAATAAAAGAAAAGCTTTATTTCATTACTCAAACAAGAAATCAATCCGGGGAGCTTAAGAAACTAATGCATTTTTTATTATTTTTTAAAAAATTTTTTAAATTTAAATTTAAAATTAAAAAGATTTCCAATTTCGAGTTTTCAGCTGCGGTCTTCTTTTAAAAGCTTTATTTTATCATTGAAACAAGAAATCAATTTGGAGAGCTCGAGAAACTAATGTACTTTATATTATTTTATTAAAAAACTTAAAATTTTAAAAATTCCCGATTTCCAGTTTTTTGTTGCGTTCTTTTTTTAAAAAGCTTTATTTCGTTACTAAAACAAGAAATCAATCGGGGGAGCTCGAAAAACTAATATAATTTTTATTATTTCATTAAAAAACTGTAAAATTTAAATTAAAAATTTTTAAAATTTTCAATTTTGATTATTTGATCCAGTTTTGTTTAAAAAGCTGTATTTTATGACCAAACTAAAAAAAATCCGAGGAGGTCGAGGAATTAATGTACTTTATATTCTTTTATTTAAAAACTTAAAATTTAAAAAATTTCCAATTTCCAGTTTTTTGCTGCCTTTTGTTTTTTAAAAAAAGCTTTATTTCATTACCCAAATAAGAAATCAATCCGGGGAGCTCAAGAAACTAATGGATTTATACTATTTTGAAAAAATTTTTTTAATTTAAATTTAAAATTAAGAAGATTCCCAATTTAGAGTTTTCAGCTGCGATCTTTTTTTAAAAGTTTTATTTTATCATTGAAACAAGGCATTAATTAATTGAACTTAAAAAATTCTAAGTTTATTTATTTGCGAAATATAATTCGTAAGCTTTAACAAAAATTATATTACATTATACAATATCTTCTGATTTATGAAAAAATTTAATTAATCAGGGGAGGAACAATTAAATGAAAGTTCATTTATATTTCTTGAATCAGGGTGTCCAGCGATCAGGCCATTTAAAATTCCTAGGTTTTTCACGGTCAATTTTTTTCCCCCTGATCAAGTTAAAAATGTCTTTTTGTGATTTTTGAAAGTGAACGTATACATAGAAATGGGAATTATAACATAATAAACATACACAAAATTTATATCGTAAAGAAAATAATTATTTATTTACACGTGCTAAATTTATCTTTAATCACAGACTGAAGTGATAAATATTCATCGAAAGTACATATTTTAAAACTTTCGTACCATGTAAAATAAATATTTTTTAAATTATGCAGTCAGAATCCCGGTTTTTTACGTTTTATCCCGGGAAAAATAAAATTCCCAGGTTTTCCCGGTTTTTTCCCGGTAAAATAAAATTCCCGGTTTTTTTTTCGGTAAAATAAAATTCCCGGATTTTTCTCGGTTTTTTCCCGGAAAAATAAAATTCCCGGGTTTTCAAAGTTTTTTCCCGGTAAAATAAAAATCCCGGGTTTTTTCCGGTGAATTTTTCCCCTTCTGATCAAGTTAAAAATGTCTTTTTATGACTTTTGAAAGTGAACGTATACATAGAAATGGGAATTTCAACATAATATTCATATGCAAAATTTATATCGTAACGAAAATAATTATTTATTTACACGTGCCAAACTTATCTTCAATCACAAACTGAAGTGATAAATATTAATCGAAAATACATATTGTAAAACTTTCGTAACACGTAAAATAAATATTTTTTAAATTTGGCAGTCAGAATCACAAGTAGTTGCTTATATGCTATTATAATCTAAAGAATAAGAAAATCAAATATAAGTATAATCCCGATCCTAAATAAAATTCTCGGGTTTTTCCGGTTTTTTCCCGGTAGAATAAAATTTACGAGGTTTTCCCGGTTTTTTCCTGGTAAAATAAAATTACCGGATTTTCCCCGGTTTTTTCTCAGTAAAATAAAATTCCCGGTTTTTCCCGATTTCCCGGTCCGCTAGACACCCTGTTGAATATATATTCTGTTATATAGGGAAATTTAATTAATCTGGGGGGCACACAAACTTTCGTCTAATTGACCAGGAGTTCGACGAAACGAAGAGACCCCCAATCCTCTTTGTGTGCCGTCTGATTAATTAAATTTCTCCATATATCAGAAATCAGAAGATATTGTGTAATATAATATAATTTTTTTAAAGCTTACAAATTATATAAATTATATTGTACAATATCTTCCGACTTTATAGAAAAATTCAATTATTCTGGGGGATAGAAGGAGGATAGACTTCTTGTTTCAATGATAAAATAAAGCTTAAAAAAAAGACCGGAGCGAAAAACTCAAAATTGTGAATTTTTTAAATTTTAAGTTTAAATTTATTTAAGTTTATGAATAAAATAATAAAAAGTACATTAGATCCTTGATCTCCCCCGATTGATTTCATGTTTCAACCATAAAATAAAGCTTTTAAAAAAAGATCGCAGCGAAAAACTGGAAATTGGGAATTTTTTAAATTATAAGTTTATATTTTTAAAGTTTTTAATAAAATAATAAAAAGTGCATTAGTTTCTCAAGCTCCCCCGATTTATTTTTTTATTTTGGTGATAAAATAAAGCTTTTTTAAAACAAATCGGATCGAAAAAGTCAAAATTGAGAAAAGTCACTAAACTGCTCAATAACCTGAATTAGTAAACTAGCCTTACTAAGTGAATAAGTAGTTTTTTATAAAAGCTTACTGAAGCCTCAATTGAAGCAATTGATAAATAATTATTTAATTTGAAATTATTTTATCTCGTTATTTCATTTGAAGAAAACTACTAATTCAGATGTAAAGATAAGAATTCCAGGACTATGAATGAAATTCAAGAACTTTTCCAGGTTTTTCCAGGTAAACAAAAATTCAAGGACTTTCTCCAGGTTTTTCCACGTAAAAAAATTCAAGGACTTTTCCAGGTTTTTCCAAGTCAAAAAAATTCATGGACTTTTCCAGGTTTTTCCAGGTAAAAAAATTCAAGGACTTTTCCAGGTAAAAAAAATTCAAGGACTTTTTAAGGTTTTCAAGGATTTCCAGGACTCTAGACATTCTGCTTAGAGAGCAAATATCTGTTGGACGAATTTCCAACAAATCGCATTCGAAGCTACAGCTTTTTAATTTACAAATAAAAATATTGTCGGAATAAATTAAAACTCCAGGAACCCTGAATTAAAATAACCCTAATTATCGATTTGAGAAACTTTGTTTTGAAATCGGACATTCAATAATTCATAAATTATCCCTGGCTAAAAGGAAAACGTTACACAATCTTTAAATTAGCTTTTAATTATAGAACACATGATTCTTTGGAGAAATTTTTCGCAGGAAAAATCATCTAATTGTGCTTGTAAAAGCGAGAAGATCTAAAACTATGATCTACTTGTGATGAACCAATGCTCACATTCGAAGATAGCCCTTCCGAGTGCACAGAACAATTATGCAATATATAATACAAAATTAGGAACTAGAAACTCTGCCACTTGTTTCCACAATACAGACAATTTTTAGGGAGCTATCTAATAAATTGAACTATTTTCGTTCACTAAATACTTCTAACTTTAACAGAAGCTCGAAATGTTTCTCGCTAAATTTTAATTCAATAAGTCTAATGTTAATGCAATGCTTCTAATGTTAATACCAAATAGAAAAAGTAGTTATAGTAGGCGACAAGCGCCTAAAAGGAATGGTTTCGTAGCTTAATTAGTACTATGTCAATTTTTGGTCCTATGCCAATTTTGGGCCTTATGCCAGTTTTGGATCCTATGTCCATATTGGGCACTATGCCAGTTTTGGGGTCTATGTCCATATTGGGCCCAATCTCAATTTTGGGTCCTATGCCATTTTTGGGTACTATGTCAATTTTGGGCCCTATGCCAATTTTTGGACCGTATCAATTTTGAGTACTTTGTCAATTTTGGGTACTGTCAATTTTTGGTCCTACGCGAGCTTTGAAAACTATGTCTATATTGGATATTATGCCAGTTTTTGGCCTATGTCAATTTTGGGCCCTATACTAATTTTGGGAAATATGCCAATTTTGGGCCCTATATAAGTTTTAGGTCCAATGCCAATTTTTGGTCATATGCCAATTTTGGGCCATATGCCAATTTTGGGTCATATGCCAATTTTGGGCCCTATGCCAATTTTTGAACCATATCAATTTTGGGTACTATGTGAATTTTGGGTACTGTCGATTTTTGGTCCTATGTCAATTTTGGGCCCTATATCAATTTTGGATCCTATGCCAGTTTTTAAGCCTATGTCAATATTGGGCCCGATGTCAATTTCGAGTCCTATGTCAATTTCAGGTCCTATGCTAATTTTGGGTACTGTGCCAATTTTGGGCCCTACGCCATTTTTTGTACCATGTAAATTTTGAGTACTATGTCAATTTTGGGAACTGTCAATTTTTGGTCCTACGCGAGATTTGGACCCTATGTCCATATTGGATACTATGCCAGTTTCTGGCCTATGTCAATTTTGGGACCTATGTCAATTTTGGACCCTATACTAATTTTGGGCCATATGCTAATTTTTGGCCCTATTCCAGTTTTTGGCCCAATATCAATTTTGGGCCCTATGTCAATTTTTGAACCATGTCAATTTTGGGCACTATGTGAATTTTGGGTCTACTTTGTGGGTACCTATCACCACTACGTAGCGCGTCCTCAGGTTGCGGATAGAGGAAAGGCCCCTGAGGTTAAACACCCCTG
>JBAGKK010038462.1:0-10636 GCA_037177015.1 Euceroptres primus | reverse complement strand
TGACCCCATATCAACGTTATAATTTGTTTGATTCAAACAAATTTTGTTTAAATCAAACAAATATTTTTCTGAGTGTGATCAAAAGTTACTTTAAATAACAGACTTGAAATGTTGAAATAAACATTGAAAATTGTAAATTTTTTAATTTGTCATTGAATAATTCAAAATTAGTTAAATAATGTTTGAAAACTCAAACATTCAAAATTATGCAATTTTAAATTTACTCTTAAAATTAAACTTTTTCTGAATGAGGCATTTAAAACTGAATAATTAGAACTCTGAAGATGTTCTAAATTGAAAATTTCAGTATCAAAACTTTCAAAATTGAATATTGAAAATTTGAAGTGTTCAAAAGTTAAAGCGTTTCAAATCGAGCTCCTTCAAAATCGTGTACTAAATTTAATTCGATATGTTTTTCTACTAAAATTTGAAAAAATTCATTGTTAAGTCTGGATTTCTCTGGGCTCAAAAAATTCCTGTTCATTTTTCTGTTTAATATTAATAACTAAGTGCAAATTAACTTATTTAATTAAAGCAATTATGCTATTAATTAGACATTTAATATAATTTATTCCCCTAATAAAGAAATGACTATTTCTCCTACTTCCCCTTACTTCCCAATTACTACTATTTCCCATTTTTGAGAGCATTTTGCGCTGTTAAGCCTGCAAGTAACAATCAGAAAAATGTTTTTAGATTTAAACAAATCTGTGTTTTGCCAAGGGACCAAAAAAACGTATTTCCCTGACCCAGATAAATTTGTTTGACCGTCTGTTTTTAAATTAAGCGAATTATTTAGTTGATTAAAATTAAATTAAATTTAATCAACTAAATTATTTAGTTGATTTCACCACTATACCATTTACATTATTAATTTTAAATTAAATTATTTTACATTTAACTTTAAATAAAAATTCCTTTAAAAGGAATTTTGCTCAAATTATTTGCTCTATGTACATATTGTAGCCCCGTTAATGGTTCTCACGGAACTATTAGGCTTCTTTTATTCAAATAAATAAATTAAAAAAAGGCAAAAATAAAAATAAAATAAAAATCCAAAGGGGAAAAACGATACCATATTAAATAATTAAATTAATTTATTAAACTCTGCCGTGATAGAAATTTCTCATTCCATTTTTAGAGATAGTTTATCGGATGGAACAGAGTTCTGCTAACAGAGTTTCCAAAGCTCATTTCCATAACGCAGTATTGTATACACAATTCGCGATAAGTAAGATTTTGTATCTCAGAAATTATAACGTAGTTTGTTTACTCGGAGCAAACTTTTATTGAAACAGGGTATTTATACGAGTAGATTTCAAACTGGGAGAAGAAACTTCAGCTTCTTTGTTTCAAATGTACCCTATATCGACTTGCTATATCCAGAGAAAAAATATAGGTCACTTGAATTCAGTCAAATGGAAAATATGAAATTGAAACTGTTTTAAGCCAGCTGCAAATCCACATTGAAGCATTTATATTTTACCCAATCATGGACAATGTTTCCTCCCTTTTTATCATAAACGAAAATATTTCAATATTTATTTTGAATTGAAAAATCAAAATAAAGTATGTTGAGCGAATCCATTTCAAATCATGCAGGCGCGAAAATTAAGAGGACACGTATTTTTTTTTAATCAACATATTTTTTCCTAATAAAGGACTTTGCCCGTTGGAACTTTGGAATTTTTACAATTTTTGAGATATTGAGGTCACAAAAACCCCAGCTTGTTTTTTGCCTGAAATTTTTAGGAATAACTGGTACCAATATAGGTAACAGGTACCAATATAATAACAGGTACCGACTAATCGAAGACTGATCAAGGATCTAACCAATATAGTCTACTTAACATAAATTTTTCATTTCGTATTTTTTTTCGGGATAAAAGAAAAGTCAAATCTGCAGAAAACTCATTTCACCCTTCAAATTTTAAAATATTTATAAAAAATGTAAAAATCTCGCTAAATTGATTTAAGAAAATACATGTCCTCTTATTTTTTACATACAAAACATATTTCATTAAGAAACCAATTTTGAACCTGCATAATTTGAAATGGATTCGGTCTGTTATGTTTTTACAAAATTATTTTCCAAAAATGACCTTCCCTCTTCTAGACCAAACTTTTTTTTACCTTTATTCAGCAACTCAATATCTTATAAATGAAAAGCTGAATTTATAAATTACATTTTCTCATAATTAGAAGCATTTATAATGACATCAAACATTTTTTTCTTATCAATTCAGCAATAAGTACTTCAACTCTGTAGCATTTTGTATCTTTTTTTTAAATTTTTTTCTTTAAATTGTAATATCGATTTTGGAGAATGTTTATTCGTCCTCTTGTAAAATTGCTATTTTGTCCCTAGACCCTTTTTCCCCTCCCAACCTTGAAATATCCTAATGTCCTAATCCCATCAGAATTTACCAATTTGTGTAAAATTCTAAGAGATAAAATGTAATGGAGTCGATAAATTGTTTGTGGTTTATATTCTCTTTGGCCTCACTCTTCTCTTTGTTCAATGTTCATCTCAGCTCTCTTGTTGCAACCTCACATTATGGACGACAAGATACCAGGCATATGGTCTCCATACTATAGTTTCCATCATGTATGCAATGGTTCAGGATATCCATCTAGGATATCCATCAGGATATCCATCTCACAGCCATATACCTGTGTTACTAAATATACCAGGTGAACAAAAGTGAACAGCTCTTGGTATCAAAAGTTACAAATTTTAGAATTTTTTTATTGCAATTACTATTAAAAATAAATATTGAAATAAATATAAATAGGATAACGACCCTATGAGTGGGCCACCTTTTAAAAATGAGTACGGTGGTCCAAAATGCATTGGAAATTTTTTTCGAATTTTCATGCATATCCTCCCAAAATTTTTCGAATCCACAAAAAAATAAATGTGCTTTTTTGTAAAAAAAATGATATTTAGAGGTTCCACAGGTCCCATGAAATTTAATACGTGAAGGGCGACACTGCGTAAGTACCAAAACCCGAATTTTACAGGAGGCACAAAAAACTGTCTAGCTTTAACGCTTTTAATTTTTAAAAAACAAGAGCTATTACTTAGCTCTACTGAGTCGTGAAAGGATTGCTTTGAAAAAAGCAACCATCTCCGAGAAAACCCGTGTCAAAGGAACGGCGCGTCCCAAAAAACGCCGATTTTGACTCTATAAGAGTGGCATAATTTTTTTATTTATTAATTTAAAAATAAAACTAAAAACGCGACTCGAGCTATTACTTAGCTCTATTGAATCGTGAAAGGAACGCGTGGAAAAAAGCAACCATCTCCGAGGAAACCAGGAAACCCTTGTCAAAGAACGACGCATCCCCAAAAACGCCGGTCCTGACACATAAAAAGCTGCATAACTTTTTCATTTTTTAATTTAAAAAAAAAACTAAAAATGTGTTTCGAGCTATTATTTATCTCTAATGAATTGCGAAAAAAGTAGGTGGAAAGAAGCAACGACTTCGGAGAAAAAAATTATCAAATACCGATTTCGAGGATAACATTGAGAAAAACATGATTTCATTCAAATGTTTCAGCTTGTAATGAATTATGTATAAATACTTTTCTTGTGCAAATAATGCTTTTTTTGTGACGCCACAAAAGTATAAGTCTGTTTTTTTAGGGTCCCAAAAAAACCCCATAAGTGAAGAATTGAATTTTGCGAGTTTTTGGCACTAATTATGATTTTTTTTGCTGTCTCTTTGACTACAAACTGTTTCTAATACATAAATATAACTTTCTGCTGATCATTAGATGTTTAAATAAATTTTTTAAACAAGTTATTATTGTTTATAGCAATTTTCTCTTAGAATAGAGTTAGAAAGTCGCGGTTTTTTTTCGAATTTTTCAACTTGTTTTCAACTTTTCAGTTAGAACGAGGCAATAATCAATTAAAGTTAAGAAAAATAAGTGTTTAAACAATTTATTATAATTCATAACAATATTCTATTAGAATAATACTAGAAACCTGCGGTTTTTTCTGAAATTTTCCATCTGTTCAATAATTAGAGTGAGGTAATAATTATTTCAAGTTAACAAACATAATTGTTTAAACAAATTTTTATTATTTATGACTATCTTGTCCTATCATAATGCTAGAAATTTGCGGTTTTTTCCGAATTTTTAAACATTTTTTCAATTTTTTAGTTAGAACGAGGCAATAATCAATTAAGGTTAACAGAAATAATTTTTTAAACAATTTATTATTATTTATGACAATATTTTCTTAGAATAATGCTAGAAAGTTGTGGTTTTTTTTTAAATTTTCCACTTTTTGTTCACTTTTCAATTAGAGTAAGGTAGTAATTATTTCAAGTTAACAAACATAAATTTTTAAACAATTAATTATTTTTTAAAAATAATATTCTCTTTGAATAATGCTAGAAAGTTACGGTTTTTTCTGAAATATTCAACTTTTTGTCCACTTTTCGCTTTGAGTGAGTTAATAACACAGACACACCAAAAAAAATGTGCGGAGCCAAAAAAGCGACCTAATATATAGCATTGTAGTATTGATCTAGCATAGTCAAAATCTGCATTGATTGGAATTTTCTGCTTACCAGTTTTTTTAAATTCGGGTTTGAATTTTTAGTTTAGGTCAAATTATCCCAAATTATCCCAAAATTCGTTTTATTTCGCTGTAAAATGAATTTAATAGCCCTCATGCTCGAAAAAATTTCCTCAGGTTTTGGTTGCAAACCAAATTTTTCTGCAAAAGTTATTAACAATGAAAATTTAATGTTACAACATGATCAACATTTTTCTCGTGAACGGCTAAACGGATTTTGGTGATTCTTACGTTGATATTTTTGTTTAAAAACGTAAATACCAAAATCTTTCGTTTAAAAACGTACATACCAAAAATCTTTCTTCTGAATATAAAAACATTGAATTTGTTTTAAAAAGTATCAATTATTTATAAACAAATTTAATTTTTTTTTTCAAAAGAAAATTTTTTTGGAATGAAATTTGAAAAGAAATACTAAGTTAGACTACTGAACTATTAAACGTTTCTGTTATAATATAAACTACTTAGTATTTCTTATCGCATTTCTCTCCAAAAAAAATGTAGAATAACGTGCAAAAAAAATTTTTTACATCTTCTCCTGACTTACCGACTTTACCAAATTCACATAGATGGGAAACAACGACTTGAACCGGGAACCGTTTAGGGCAAATGAAATTTCTGTTACATGTACATTATGGCACATCGAATTTCGGGGACTTGAATATTAGGTAGAATGAAATTTAGGGTAAATGAAAATGATGACAAATGGAAATTCGGATAATTAAAATGTAGGTTGAATGAAATTTAGGGTAAATAAAAGTTATGACAATGTTATGGAAATTCGGTGAAATGAAAATTAGGTTACATAGAAATTAGTACTAATAAAAATTATGACAAATAGAAATTCGGATAAATAAAAATGATGAAAAATGGAAATTCAGATAAATAAAATTTAGGTTGGATGCAATTTAGGTAAATAAAAATTATCACAAATAGAAATTTGGGCAAATAAAAATTATGACAAATGGAAATTAGGATAAATAAAATATTAGAACAAATAAGAATTATGACAAATAGAAATTCGGCTAGATAAAATTTAGGTTAAGTGGAAATTAGAGGGTATTTAAAAATTATGGCAAATGAAAATTCTGACAAACAAAAATTATGTACAATAACAATTTAGGTACATAAAATTTATGTCAAATGCTTCTTCGGGTAAATAGAAATTAGACTAAATAAAAATTAGGATTAATTAAAATTATGGTCAATGGCTTTTAGGTAACTTCATTTTCGGTGAAATGAAATTTATGTCAATTGAAATTTGGGGAATATTCATGTGCCTCGGGTAGGGGGGGGGGGCTGATAATAAAATATGTGTCATTTACAGACCCACTCCTCCCACCTACTCCTAATTATTTCATCCTTTGTTTCTATCTCTACTGTAAGATAGCTTTTTTGCTTAAATTAATATTTTAAAACTTTAGAAAAAGAGAAGAAATACTTGACTTTGAAAGAAAAAGAATACTATATAAAAAATTATTCTTGTTGATGTTCATTTATTATTTTTTCATAACTAAAAGGTCAAAGCAAAATTGAAGATTTCAGAAAAAAAGCGCAACTCTTTAGCATTACTCTAAGAGAATATTGTTATAAATAATAATGGATTGTCTAAAATTATTATTATAAACAATAATTAATTGCTTAAATAATGATTTTTGTTAACTTGCATTAATTATTACTTCGCTAAGTGAAAAGTGGACGAAAAGTTAAAAAATAAAAGAAAACCCGCAATTATCTAGCATTATTGTAGGATAAGATAGTTATAAATGATAATTTTTTAAAACAATTATATTTGTTAAATTGCATTATTCATTAACTCACTCTAAGCGAAAAGTGGACAAAAATTGAATATTTTAGAAAAAGACGCAACTTTCTAGCATTCTTAAAAAAGAATATTATTAAAAATAATAATAAACTTGTTTAAACAATTATGTTTGTTAACTTGAAATAAATATTACCTCACTTTAATTGAAAAGTGAACAAAAAGTGGAAAATTTTAGAAACAACTGCAACTTTCTAGTATTATTCTATTGGAATATTGTTATAAATAATAATAAATTGTTTAAAATTATTTCTGTTAACTTTAATTGATTATTGCCTCACTCTAACTGAAAAGTTGAAAACAAGTTGAAAAATTCGGACAAAACCGCGACTTTCTAACTCTATTCTAAAAGCAAATTGCTATAAATAATAATAAATTGTTTAAGGGTCTTTGCTAAAAAGTTGTGAAATTTGACCTATCGATTTTTAGAAAAAAAATCTTTTCAGAACTAGCTAAAGTATTTTTTTTCATTAATTGTGATCCAAAATAAAACAAAAATACCAATTTTAGAGATCAAGAATCATTTTTGCAGTGGAGATAAAAAGTTTACAAGTTAGGAAGATTACCGAGTGGATATTCAATAAGCGAAAAAAAAAAATAAATTTCAAAATTATTTTTAAAATATGTAGAGTGGAGATAAAAATTTTTTTAAATATTGTAAAAATTTCTTTTTTCGCACTCTGTTTGACTGGGCCTCCAGATTTTTTATTATATTTTTATTTAATTAACACTTTTTAAAAATGGGTTACTGAGTGAACATTGTTATGAATCGTAGGTAAATAATTTGCACAAATTTTTTGATGTTGCGAGGAATAAACATGTTTCTGCTTATACGAACACTTGCGTAGGACTAAAAGTAATGATCTTTTGTTTTTTTTAGATTTTTTAAAGTGACTTTTTCCGAATTCTAACCTCAAATATGATGGTTATCGAGTGGATTTGAAACTTCAGGGACAGACTTCTAAATATTTACAGACATCTTCAAATCATCTTCAATATCAATCATTTATAAAATTTTGCTCCCTTTATTTCGCAATTTTAGTTTGTGATCTAAGTACTTTATCCTGGTGGTATTCGAAAGAATACATCAAATAATGAAAATGTGTAAAACTTTCGGGACTTCAATTTCACAACTTTTTGGCAACGACCCTTAAACAATTTATTTAAACATCTAATTGTTTATCAAAAAGTAATATTTTATGAATTAGAAACAATTTTTACTAAAGAAAAACGCAAAAAAATCATAATTAGCGCCAAAAACTCGCAAAACCCAATTTTTAACTTATGGGTTTTTTTTGGGACCCTATGAAGCAGACTTATGGGGGTGATATTTTAAAAGTAATTTTTTATTCGTATTCTATGGCTAATTAAGAAGAGAAATGTTGAGTTTCAACTCGATTCATCTAATATTGACGATTCTGAATAAAATTTACAAACACGTTTTTTTTCTTATAGGAAATACGTTTTTAAACTTCATGGGGTTTGCGGAACCTCTAAATATCATTTTAAAAAATGCAACTTTTTTTTTTGCAAAAATTTTTAATTTTTATAAAACTAGTGTAAAAACTAATTTTTTTAAAGCTGTGATAGATAAAAATAATCCATTTGATTGTTTTCGTTTCGCCCTTGTGTCTGACGGTAGAAAATTTACTCTACTTCGTAAAGTTCTTGCCAGCGGTATTGTGTATTTTCTCGTCTGAACCGGACGTCGTAGACTATGTTTACTGAGTTTATACGTCGACATAAACTTCAGCTAAAGTATGGGATCAACTAAATTCAGTCTAGCTAGAAGCAATCGTGCGAAAAGTAATTCAAATATTTATTATTCCGAAACATATGTGTACAACTTATAATAAAAATCAATAAATAGTTTATCGAAATTCCATGAAATATAAATAATTGTTTACTTATTATTATATTTTAATTTTTTGTTCTTTTCAAGAATGGAAGTGACAAATTATATTTTGATTCATTTCAGACTTTAGGCAACAATTGAGAAACTGTTAAGAGTAATAACTAATTTTCTGGCACGTGGTGTAAAATCAATTTTAATTGAAGCCATGAGAATAACAACTCGTTAAAGACCATTTGAAGTTGCCCCCCCCCCCTCCCAAGTAATAGTTAAAATAACCTAATTTAGGAGCCAACTTCAAATGGTCTTTATCGAGTCGTCATTCTCATGTCTTCAATTATTTTCTAAATTAAAAAAAATGGTTACCTAAAGACTGAAATAAGTAAAAATACACTTTCAATGTTTCCCACTTGTTAGATTGAAAGAACAAGTGGAAAATGCTTAAAGTATTCTTATTTATTTCAGTTTGCAGCTAATAATTACTTTTTAAAGTTAAATTGAGAAAGTGTTAGGAAGAATAATTAATTTTCAGACTCATGATGTAAAATCAATTTTCATTTGTTTTTCTAATCACCCTATACATGAAATAGGGGATAACGGTGAACGTGAGAGGGTGAGAGCAAAACGGGAGTGAAACTTGGGTAAACTAGATGCCTGTCCAGAGTTACTGCCTGTCATACATAATTGAAAACCAGCACGCACCAGCGTCCGACGAATCCCTATAAATTTCAATGCAACTAACGGCAACTTGGCTTGCCAACAACAACAGCAACAGAGCAATAGCAACAGAGGCAAGGTAGAAAACCTGGACGGAATTTCAGCTCGTAAAAGAAAATTTTAACGCTTGGCAGTTACAAACCGATCGAGGCCCAGCTTTGCACGTAAACAAATTGGATAGTGTATTTTACAGTTCGCACTTAAACGACAAACATTTCAGCTCCAAAAACCCTTCGGGGCTCTCTGAGTATTCAACTTTTAGCATTCAAGCAACTTTATTCCAGCTCGCTCGAAAAACAAAAACATATTTCACTTTATCCTGTTGAAAACTTTTTTTTTATTTAATAAAAAAAACTATTCTCTCCATGTTGCAGATTTGAAAGAAAGGGTCTGCAAAATTGAGGTAGAAATTCTGGTACAATAGTTTGCCGAATAAGCTTTCAGAACTTTGTAAACAAAAATTGATATTTTAAAATTAAAGTGTTTTCTTTTCTGAATACGTCGAGATTTAAATGAGAATCCACAGAATTATTAAATTTTCGCCGCAGAATCAAGAGTCAATGAAATTTAGTAATTAAGGAAGTGAAGAGGGAAATTTTTTTTATTTCCTTCCGATATTGTCAAAGTCTTGGGATTTTTCTCCATCGATGGCTGATAACAGTGTGGGGTCAATTTTTCAATGAATAACACGATTTTCTTCCACCCAAGGCAGCAAAGCGTCTAAATCCTTTGTGACTTTCGTATTTCCCATTCTTTAACTTTACCAGAATCTTACTGAAATTTCTTCCTGTATCCAAGCAGAAAAAAACTCAAGAATACTTAACACCACTTAATGATGAAAGAAAGAATTCAATTTTCTCCCAGCTTTCAAGTCTGGATTCATCCAACCGTATAAGGAAATTTCCTATTCTCCTCGAATTGTATTCTATTGTATACTAGTGACTACTAATAGTATGCTATTGTATACTATTGACTACTAATACTAGGGTAAGAGCATCAATTCTTGGCACCCCCCCCCCCCAATTGTTGGCACCTCTCTCTAATTTATTAGATAATACGACTGTTTAGCTTGTTTTGCTTTAATTAATTTAATTACACCATCATTTTTACGCATAATTCATATATTAGTTATCCACTGCAATCAAATATTGATTCAAAATTAAATAAATTCACTCCGGTTTTTAGCATGCCAATAATTGGACTAAGGTGCCAAGTATTGGTTCTTTTACTCTATATTGTATACTATTGTATACTATTGTATTCTCGTTTGATAATAATTCACTGGAAATTTTCCGATTTTTAACAATTGTGAAAATATTGTTTCTATTTTCTATCTGATGACAGATTCAGGAATCACAGTCACTATTTTTTTCAAAAATAGGGAAATAGGAAATTTTTTTGTCAAAACTAGGGGAATTTATTCTAAAAATTAAGGGCCTTTTGGAGAAAGATAAAATTATTAAAAATGGAAGAAATTCTAGCGAAGATTTTGGAGTATATAGAAAATGTACAAAAAAGATTGACTAGTATTCTGGAAGATTCGGAGAGAACCTAAGAGGTTTTGAAGGATTTTTAATAGTACATTACGTAACGCCGTGCGGTAGACTGATTTTCGTCTCGTATGGTGTTTTCACACGAGCGAAGCGAGTG
>JBAGKK010038451.1:0-10636 GCA_037177015.1 Euceroptres primus | reverse complement strand
GTCACTATTGCGCACTTTGTTGCTACGCTACCGCTGAGCTCCGAGTTCAGCTTTCCTCGTCCCCTTGGACCCCTTGCTCAAATTTGAATGTATAAACTACTTCCTGGAAGGCTTATTCCACGCGGTCTACAACCGCGCTTTCAGTGTATTTTAGATCAGAGAAGAGTTCAGAAGATTTTAAACGATTTTATAAGATTCTGGAACATTCTAGAATTTTTTGGAGAATATTAAAGAATTTTTAAGAATTCCTTAAGATGGTATAAGATTGTTTTAGGAGAACTCAGAAGATTCTAAAAGATTATGGATGACTCCAGAAGAATCAAAGTAATTGTAAAGTATAAGTAAGGTAGAAGTGTAAGGTAGAATGATCAATTCCTGATCGTTTAAGGTTGCGAGCTCCAGTTTTCGTAAAAAAAAATTTCCTTAAAATTTATAAACTAAAATTTTGAATTCCTCTTATAATTTGACTATTTTTCTTTAAAATGAGCGTATAAAAAAGATAAATGGTTTTAAAAAATGTCATAAAGATAAGTTGTTGAATAAAAAATTCTGAAAGTCCCAATTCCTTATCACCTAAATTTTAACCTCACATAACCCTTTAATTTTCGCTTTGACACAATAAATAAGGAATGAACGGTCAAATTTATCTAAAAAAAATTAGTAGTATTGATTGTATCTAATTTTGGCGAAAATAGACTTTTCAAAATACATGTGATTAGGAATTGGGACATCTATCTTAGATTTTAAAACAGTCTAGAATATTTTGGAGAATTTTTACAGACTGCAGATAAGTTTTGAAGATTCTAAAGAATTTCAGAGAATTTTGGTAATCTTTTGTGTAATTTGAAGGATTCTAAAAGATTCTGAATAAAATTTTAAAAGGTTACGGAAGTATTCAGAAGATTTTAGAAGATCCTGGAAGAGTCTGGTATATGTTGTAAAATATTGAAGAATTTTGGAATATTATTTTATAAGATTATTGTAGGAGAGCCCAGAAGATTCTAGTAGTGTCTCAAATGTTTTGGAGAAGTTTTAAGGATTTTAAATCAATTTTAAAGATTCTGGAGGATTTTAAGAGATTTTAAACTAGATTTCAAAAATGTGGAAATTATGGGAAATTTAGGAAAACCTTAAAAGAGTATTTGAATGTCCCAAGTTTCTGTTTCTCGTAATACATAGGAAATTATTCGTAACTTTGAATATAAAAAGGGAAAAAGGGAAAAAAGGAATGAAACTCTAAAAAAAAGTGATTTTAGGAAATTTTGAGAATAATAGGAGATAAAAGGGGAATAGGAGTCTGACTATAATCCCTGATATTATAATTACTCATCGTTGAATTATGGGCCAGTGGATTACCGGCCGGCTTCATGATCGTTCACGCTTCACTGATTCTGTCCCCCCCCCCCCGTGCATCCCTTGACCGGCCTACATCGCTCGAACAGTCAGGGCCACCAGAAGTTGTTTTCATCGCGAATCTCTGCGCATTTACTTTTGTACGTTCAAAGACTATATACGCGGTCCTGAGTGTTGACATAAGACTACTCGCTCGTCACTTTAAATCCGGTTCAAACTGGATTTTAATAGCATTGAATTGACGACCGTCTACCCCCGAGCCCGGCCCATAACTCAACGATGAGTGTATAATTATTGGGATATAATTCGAATTTGTTGAATCCAAAAAAATTCCCTGACTCTTTGAAGGTTTTACCTGACTTTCTCTGACCATTTTTAAATTCCCTAACTTTCCAGAATTCCCTGACCTGTAGCAACCCTGAATTATAAACAGGCGGAAAAGAAATACATGAGACGGTCGGTAATTTGTGACGTCTACACGTATCAAATGCCCCTAAGAAGTTGTTGCATAAATTTGATACACTCATTACTGGATCGAGAGCACAGCTCGGAGGTAGAGTGTTCTCGATCCAATTCAGGACCGCGTATATAGTCTCTGAACGTACAAAAGTAAATGCGCAGAGAGTTGTGATGTAAACAACGTCTGGCGGCCTTGACTGTCTGAGCGAATGTAGGCCGGTCAAGGGACGCTCGGGGGGGGGGGGAGACCGAATTAGTGAAGCGTGAACGATGCGGTCGATCCATGTGCACTCGATCCAGTAATGTGTGTATATTTCAAGTGAGCGTTGAAATTGTAAAAACATACCTAATTCTACTGGGCGAAGGGACAGGAGCGTGCTCGGCAATAACTGGCAATACTGACGTAAATTTGTCAGTGGGTCTTAAAAGGCGAGCTGTACGTGACGATAGCTTCCAAATTAGTCGCTGTCTATGTGGTGTTTGTTCCTGTGCATTGTACTTGCTGAGTATTGCACCAACTGCTTCATGAGTCGAAAAGAAACTTTCATCCGAAATCTGCATCAGGAAACATAAAAAAAATTGTATTCAAAGTCAACACATTGAAAAGCTTCTGATAACGAGGCAGAAAAATAATGATAATAAAGAGCAAATAACATGACCAGTATGAACTGATATTTCTATCAATGTTATTAATCTGCGTTAGCATTCGTATCAAACAAACAAGCATTACCTTGCAAATCTTTTGTAATTCGGCGGCAAATTCAACCAATCGAAGCATTTCATGTGCAGGCGTTGGTGGTGTCGTCATAGAAGAAGATCCTGCAACGGAGTTGGACATGGTAGCATCTGCATTTGAATCTAGACGATTTACAGCAGTGTCCAGATACGTGCAGAGCAACACCAAAGATGTTTCCGATGGTCTCAAGTTAGCGCAATTTCCATCACAGACAATCATTTCCAATCTCAGCAGCAACTCAGATTCCTGGAAAAAAGCGTAACCATTAGAAAATAATCTTTCAACTGCAGGAGAGTAAACAGCTTGACTTGCTGGAATCGTGTCTTACCGAAACAACGCTTGCGTACAATTCACCAAGACCCATTTGTGATGCAACAGTGTGAAACATAACATTGAATAGACGAAGAAAAGTAAGGGCGGTGATGGGTTGAGTGCCTGGTGCCCATTCCAATTTGTTTCGAATCACATCTGACATACGTTTCAAATCACCACCGGTGCATTTGCACTGAGAGATAGATACTAAATGATCGGCATCGAGGGACTGAGCCATTTGGACAGCGGCTATGTGAAATGAAGATACGCTGATACAAGCCATGTGTTTTGGTCTAGCCTTCATTTTAGTCAGGAATCGGTCGATCAAATTAATGGCGATGAAAAACACGTCCGATGGAAGATCGTACCATACTTTTAGACACCTAAGTACGTGAGCCGATCCATCTCGAGCACCTATTGTAATTTCGTCATTCTGGAAAGAAAATACGAAACGGTATTATGGTTTTTTATATTTATCGTAGTAAGGTATTTCGTGTTTTTGACTCTTACCTGAGTGGATGTTGGCAATTGGAGATTGGGTTGATATTTGACCTCAAGCACAAGAGCTTCTTGAAGTTGCTCTAGAAGAGGTTGGATTGCATCCGGTACAGGCAAGCCCGATGTGTCCATTCCTGCAATGTGTGACGAACGGAGACTACGAAGAACGTAATAACCGAAGGTATCACAAATCTGTAGTCTAAGTGACGAGAGTCACACTACAAGAATGGCCCAGCTGGCTGGCCTGGCATCTGTAACAATAAAAAAATGAAAGGAAACTTTAATTTGTATACTAATGAATTTGTTGAACATGGGGAAAATATTCATAAACTTAAATATTAAAAGAATTAAACATATTTAAACATGAGGAAAATATGCATAAACCTAAATATTAAAAGAATTAAACATAATTTTTCCATAAAGTTCTAAAATCTTCTAGTCGCTTCCAGACATTTTTTTTTTTTTGACAACTCAAAAAGTCTACAGAATTTTAAGAACATACTGAAAATAAGTCTAGAAGATTCTTCAAGATTATTAGAGTCTTTGCAGTCTTGAGAGGTTTCTAAAGGATTCTGTAGAATTTTAGAAATTCTAATGGAGTTCAGAATAATGTGCTTGAAGTTCTGAACGTTCAAATGAACGAAATTTTTATTTTATTTCATTTTAAACTTAAATTTATTCTAAAATATTGGTTTATTAATATAGAAACAAATGTAATGACAAAAAAGCTCATGACATTTCTTTTTATTTTTTAGATTGAAGGATATTTCAAGATACAATTGAGTTAAAAAAAGCTCGTTCATTTGAACGTTTAAAACTTTAGGTACATTTCAGAATATTCTCAAGGATTCTAAAAGATTTTAGAAGATCAAGGAAGAGTTCAGAAAATTTTAGACGATTTTAGAAGATTCTGGAACATTCTAGAATTTTTTGGAGAATATTAAAGAATTTTTAAGAATTCTTTAAGAGTGTATAAGATTATTATAGGAGAACCCAGAAGATTCTAAAAGATTATGGAAGAATCCAGAATATTCGAAGTGATTGTAAGGTAGAAGTAAGGTAAAAGTGTAAGGTAGAATGATAAATTCCTGATCATTTAAGGTTGCGAGCTCCAGTTTTAGCAATATAAAAAATTTTCTTAAAAATGTCACACTCGCTCTCGAGTCTCAAAAATTCTTTTCTTTATATGCATTAGAATGAAATAATCCTATTTTTACTTTCTATTGGTTCGATATATTCAAGGACAATAAGTAGGCTTTTTATGCTTATCTTTTTTTTCAATCAGTTGTGAACGTATGCTGTTATTAATTCTATATGAACCTTGAGTTTTTTTTTGTTGTAAAAACTCAATTCAATATTTTTGCAAAATAGCACTATAAGATCTTTGCAAAAAAATGTAAAAATCTCTGAAAGCAATTTTGAGCTAAACTGGTGGTATTTTTAACTATATTTTCGGATTAGAATCTAAATATACCAATGCAAATTCTAATAGCTGCATATCACGTGACATTGTACAGATTCTATTAGAAGTTCCGATTAAAATAGACTCATCTTGCGAGAACGAAAATAGAAGTTGAGCAAGAGACCTACTTTTTTTCTGAACAACGGACAATGACCGGACACTCATGCCAATTCATTATCGATAAGCATTCCGTATATAAATAACAAACGGAATATATATTTTCTGTATGTAGAAGACATTGTTTTAAACTTGTTATGCAATACAATACTCCTTTTTGTTTTGCTATTCACCTAAGTAGAATTTAATTCTACGATTACAAGAATCACATTAGTGAGTGACTAAGAAAAATCAGTCCTCCTTGATAGATCTCCAGAATAAGAAAAAAATCATGAAAAAGGGAGTAAGAATCATGGCCAAAATTAACATACAGGAATGTACAAGATCACTGTCAGATTACGAGAAGGCGCGAAGCAAGGTTGTGACGTTGCGAAATGTCAAGGAATGTTTTTCTTACAGAGGCGATACACTTCGTAACAAATTTCATCTCACGAAGAGTGACTCTGAAAAGATTCTTTGCGTCATTGAGCAAAGATTTTTTCATATAAAATCTTTCATAACAGATGATCAAACATTTATTGGACATTTTCTAAAATACAAAATTACACATTTACTAGAATTCTGTAAAATAAAGCAAAAAGAACCAAATCCGGATTAAGGGTCTAAATGCGAATCATTATTGCTTTTGTCGTAAATAAATACAATTCTAAATTAAATTTTTGTGAAATGTTCAGTTTATTTGTGAAGCTAAACGTTTCACAAAAATTTAGTTAACAGTTAACAAGTTTGGTTTATAGAACGTTCTTTTGGCGGATGCTTCAATATTATAGTTATTTGTGGCAAAAATAATAGTAATTCGTATTTTGACCCTTGATTCGAATTTGTTTCTCTTGCCTTATTTTCAATGTTCTAATAATCTAACAATTAGCAGAACTAATGAAAGTATGTATGTAAATGCTTTCTTTACTTAAATCCGAGTTTAAATCATTAGAGCTCGTCCATTAAGACTTTAAGAATCATTATAAAGACTCGACTGTATGTGCTGTGAATAAAGAGTAAACTTTCACAAAATTTTCTTTTCTGGCTTTCATGTTCCTTACAAAGAGGGACAGACCTTTGTTCTAATTTTCCAAATTTGTAATATTCTCAGCAAAGTTCTAAGCAAAATTACTTTTTTAAACTAAAAAACGGTTAATGATATTAGACACTGACTCATGAATAATTAAACACTATATGTGCCACAGCAATTAAAAAAAAATATTTACAATTTCTGAGTTTCACAGATAATTAAAAAATGTTGTTTACAACGAACATGGAATGCTTATTGAAAATAGTGCTTTTTAATCATATTGCGTGCAAATATATAATACGCACAATCAAAATCTTATTATAATTACCATAAGAGTTTATGTTTGAAAGACGAATAAATTCTACAAGGCAAGAAAAATAAAAAACCAGAGCGCCGGGAACCTATTTTTATAAAAATTCTCAAAATCAGGAGTCAAGCAGTTCTATTTTCAAAATAACCTTGAGTTGGAATAAGGTCCAACGACCTATTTCTGATCTATATACTTGAACTTGGTTTCTTCTTTTGATTTAAAAAAATAAAATAAAATGTGAATTTTTCAACGAATATATTTATTAATAAAAATTTAGAAGTGAAAAAAGACTTTGTGGGAGCATTCTCAAAGTTTGTTTAATAAGCTATCAACCTAAATTTCTTTAGGTTCGAGATGCCTCAGAGATTATCTAATCTTTAATCTGCGTCTCCGCAGGTCGAAATATCATTGAATGCACTTTTGCAGGCTCAGAGACTTTTCTACAAAATCTTCAAAAAAGTTCTGGGATAGTCAAGTGCTTATCTTTTGATGACCCGTGTCCAAGATAAAATATTCTGAGGAAATGCTATTTGAGAAACATGCAGCTGCCGACATAAAATCAAAATATTTGATTAATAATTTACTAGATCATTCTGTAAATAAAATTGATATTTATAACAGGTGGTCACTGCAAGCTTCATTCGGGCAATAATAAATTATTCCCGCCAAAAATGATCCGCTGCGTTTATAGTTTCATTGATCGAATATTCGTGGTGCTTCATAGTATGTTACAGAACATCTGCGCTATTAAATGGGGAGGGAGATATTCCCGTGCACATGTCCTCGATTTCAAAACCAACGAATATAAGATATGATCCCCTTCCATCATATTATCTACGTGTTTAGAGGCACGCCGGTGCTGTGTGATTTCATCATCTGCTTTTGACAGAGCGTATACGTCATCAAACACGTTAAAGCCTGTCAAATCTTGTCTAGATTTGACTAATTTCAAGAAAGTTCGGGATCCTTCTAAATTTACTACGGCTATTTCCCCTTGTGAATAACCAGATCTTAGTCAAAGTTCACTGGAAAAAGTATGGAAATATATTTTTTTTTAAATACTATCTTGCAACTTTCTCTTGAAGAAATTTTCTGGCAATTTTTCTCAAAGAAAATATATTAATCTTTATTTTTCATTATTAAAAGTAAAGAAAGATTGTAAACAAAGCAGACTGGAAAGACTGCTCCAAAAAAGGGGTAATCTTTTTTGGAGCAGACGTCGAAATTAAATCTTTTTTAACAATTTTGAAAAATAATTTCATCACTTCTTACTTTGAATTATATTGGAGTATTGCATCACATACATCATTCAATTCCCTAGATTTCTGGAAGCTTCCTCCAGTGTAAACGAATGTACATCCCAGTGAAATAAAAAGATACAATTATAATTCTTTAAATACAAAGAATTAAAATTGAATAATGATTGTCTTTTACGGGCTTTGATAAACCATGCCAGCTGAACAAAGAAAGTTCAATCACTTCGATAATCACTTGTTACACCCATTTTTCAGTTATCTCAAACTCATAATGCTCATATCAATGTTCATTCAGACGATGAATAAAGAAACATTTTAACATTTGGACGAAGTTCAATTCTTCCAGAACAATATGTACATATCTACAATGATGACTAAGAGTTACTTTATGCAAAAACGGTACATAACTACAAAAAATGAAAAACGAAAATATAGCTTGTGAGATTAGTTACTTACGACTCAATTTGTTGTAATATAAGTAGAAGATTGTTAATATCACAGAAATTTGAAGATTTGTACTGTATCGTAGAACAAAGAAATTGCGAGCGTCAGAGAAACGGCTGATGCAACTGTCAAAATCACCTGAAGTCGTATTCTCTCAAAGGCACGTTGTCAATTATTATAAAAATGACCAGTTGCACAATACTTTTGTGTTTAAACACTATTCAGCCTTATGAGTTGCTTCTTAAACTTTGTATAAAAAATGTAAGTTGTTTATTGCTTATTATCAGGAATGTGAAGAACACGTTTTGGAGCAAAGGTATTAAAACTTGAGTTATATAAAAAAATGTAAAAGTGTCGAGAGTTGTGATTTCAGTCGTTGAGTATTGAAGAGAATAATTTATTAAAAAGCGTACTAGGTTTTTGTTCCTTCGCCACGGGCACTGCAGTTATCCTTGAAGGGAAGGCTTTCCCTACCACGACCGTTCTCATGACTAAACTGAGGTGAGTGCGAAACGCACTACGATAATCGCTCCATTTTACACACAAATTATCAACCCTGTGATATTCCTTAAATTTTGCACTTTTCTCGTTTACGTAAGCACGAGAGCTCTCTACGAGGAGCAAAACGTCTCGAAACCGTTTGACAATAGTGTTATTTTCATCTGACTTCGGTGGTAATCGGTCACAGGCGTCGAAACTTCGGAACTCTGCTCAAACGATATTCCACTTCCAGCCAGCACTCGAGTTCTCACGAATCTTCTACGGAATTAACCGAGTCTCTGGGTTGCTAGGTTCTTTCGCCTTTAAATTTCTTATGAATAATATGGGTAATTATCAAATTGAAGGCAAACTTGAAATCCCAGTAATATAACAGTAAATTAGAAACTCTTACTGATTTTTTATTTTATTTAAAAAATACTTATTATAATCCTCTACAAAATGGTCAGTTCTTTTTTCATTTCTGTTCCTATTTATTTTAATTTAATATAAGAACACCCCGAACGTCATTACCACTGAAAGCCCGATTTAAGGCCGGCTTCGGGGGTTGCCTCAATGGCCTTGGGCTTAAAGCGAGTGTTTCTAAACGTAAACAAGTCAGGGTCGTATGAACTATTTCTGTTTGATTTTTGTCACGAGTGAAAAATATATTTTAAATATAAGTTTAATTTAACGTTTACCTCACTGTTAAGTTTGATTTAGCTATTATTTATGAATTCTTATACATAACGCAAACTAAAACACTCAAAACGAACTGATACGAACCAACGCGTAGACTACTGCGTCACTATTGCGCACTTTGTTGCTACGCTACTTGCGAGACGCCGCTGAGTTCCGAGTTCAGCTTTCCTCGTCCCCTTGGACCCCTTGCCCAAATTTGAACGCGTTAGTATGTATAAACTACTTCCTGGAAGGCTTATTTCGCGCGGTCTACAACTGCGCTTTCAGTGTATAATGACACTTAGTCCGTAAAAACTGTGAAACGAGGACTACCTTACTCTTAACTGTAGGAAACTATAATTTGACTGTGACAAGATGTAATACATAGACAAAAATACATTTGAAAGACTGCATAATAAATTATGTAGTTTTAGTAAATGTTGAATCTTAAACTGTACTACAGTCACCTTATTTCCATTTGAGTAATTTAAAACGTGTTTATTGAAATGAAAAATAATATTAACAAATAGACTTTTAATTTATTACGTCTCCTGACTTATATTCGAAAAAATTATCTCCAATAATTAAATATTTCGTTTTTTCTAAATGGTATGCGTTACAGTATTCGCTTTTGAACTTTTTAAAAGCTCGCACTCTCTTTCATCAAACTCCTAACCTCAAATCCACTTTCCATATTTCATGTACGAATTTCATTATTACTTCTTATTTTCAGAAATGCCTCCTTTGAATTTTAAATTTTTAGATGTGATAAGATCAATTTCCATTATGAAATATTTAATTCTTAATAATAATGTAATTGCCACTGTAGGTGCTAAAGTTTGCCTACAATTTGACAATTGAAGAGTGGCATGGCATAAGGGACTAAGCCAGATTTTGGTGATTTTTCAGGAGACGAAAAACGTTTCGTAAAATCTAATTTTGAATTTAAAAAAGAGCAAGCATCCTCTCTCGAGATACATCAATACTGAATTGAAGCATGAAAAGTTTCATTGGAAAATGTTATTAGGTTCCGAGAAAATGGAGGGAGAATGTATTTATTTTTGTTTAAGGCGTATGTTTTCTCAACTTTAGCCGGTGATTAAGAATCCAATTTTCAATCTCAGAAAAAAAATAAAAAAATTGCCTTTTAGCTTTTGAGTTGCTGAATCGCCATAAAAAAAGTTTGATTAGAAAATGTCCTTAAGTTCCGAGAAAATGGATGGGGAATTTTTCTTTTCGTTCCAGATGCGCGTTTTTTCAACTTTAGACGCTGATTAAAAATCCAATTTTCAATTAAAAAAAAAAACTTGCTACTGAGGTACAATAGTAATGAATAGAGACATGAAAAGTTTGATTGGAAAAAGTCATTGAGTTCTGAGAAAATGGAGGGGAAACTTTTTTTCGGTTCAGGCGCATATTTTTTCAATTTTAGGCCACGATGTATAACATTAGGCCTGTTCAGAAAAGTGAGATTTTTTATTTTTATGGCTCCAGTTGATTCGATCGATAGCTATTGACATTA
>JBAGKK010038440.1:0-10637 GCA_037177015.1 Euceroptres primus | reverse complement strand
CGTTGTACAAATGGAACTTGAAGCTGTAAAATTAATACTAAGAAATCCTTAGAATATACACAAATGAAAAAATACAAAATAATCAAAAATATTAATATTAATTGTTACGACGTAACAGGCCCTGTGCCAGCTAACGATACAGGTATGTTGGGCAGGATACTACGGGCCCACCTACGCCTATCTTCCATCTTTTACCACAGACAGTCTCTTCTCTTTCTTTCTCCTGGAACCTGGTGGCGAGTTGCTGTTGCTGCTGCTGCTCCCTTCTCGCATTTGTTCTCCGGTTCAGTTCCCCTACCAACCGGTGTCCAGTTATGTTGCCTGGTGAACATTGTCCGTTGCTCACGGGACGCGTTGCTGTTTCCAACAATATTTCCTCCAGGTGCATTGAAACACCAGACAAAAGTTACCATAAAAAACATTGAGTGACCGCGAGTGACAATTTTGAAAAATCAGTGCACTCTGTGAAACCTGTTGCTCAATAGATCTACAATTCCAGAGAGATATTAAATTCTCATTGCATTGGTTGTAAGCTTGAGTCGAATGCCGCAGGTGCAAGTTTGGTTTCGATCTCTCGATCCGTGTATATCGTATCCAATAATTCCTTGGAAAGAAGGATCTTCTGATAAAGATATTACACTAATGATATTCTATGATGATGATTCACTCATGGTATCTTATAATTTAATTGATTTTCTAGAAAAGGAAAATCCTGTGTATTTTGAAAACTGGTGAACATTTCGGGTATTTTGATATTGTGAAAAGAAGAGTGACTGTTGGAGTTTTGTGTTGAGTTGAAGCTGTGGCAAGCAGATAATATCTCTGGCTAGGGAATAGGGAAAAGTAGCTGAGACGTTCCAAAAGAATGGACTCAATGGTGAGTAAAAGACTATCCTCAAAAGTTAGGACGACCGCACCTGCCATATTGAAACGGTTATATTTCGCCGTTGTAGTCCTCTCAAGAAACCAGAAACGCGTATAATCGTTCCCCTACTCTCCAGCTTTCGGTAGTGAAGGTATAGTACTTTCTGACAGGTGGAATGCGTTATGGGGTCCAGGAGACCCCAAGTCTAGAACGACGCTCACCGTGTGGAATGCGCGTGTCTAGAGTAGTCTGAGCCTTTCCCATTACTCTGGCCGCATTCAGCATACATCGTATAAGGCTTAAGATTTTTTTAAATTACATCTCAGGAATAGGAGGAATTTATATGAATTCAAAAACTGCCGATTTTATCTGCAGAAGAGCAAGCACACAGACAATTTTTTATTTGAATCAAACACACTGTTTCTTTGAATAGCCCCAGAGATTTGGTTATTTCATACAAATTTTGGTTGATTCAAATAAATCTTTATTTAATTTGAATAAAAATTTGATCGACCAAATTTTGGTTGAATCAAACAAACTTTTTTCTGAGTGCATCTTGTAGTTGAATCACATTGGTAATGCTATAAAGTATTGAACGTTCAACTGGACGAAATTTTTATTTCATTTTATTTTAAACTCAAATTTGTTCAAAAATATTGGTTTATTAATAAAGAAACTATTTATAACTCAAATCTGTTCCAAAATATTGGTTTATCAATAAAGAAACCATGTAATGATAAAAAAAACTCATGATTCTTTTTTTTAACTTTGTAGTTGGAACAATATTTCAAGACAAATTTTATTTATAAGAAAAATTTTCGTTCATTTGAACGTTTAGAATGTCAGGCACATGGCAATGCTTGCATACGGGCTGATTGTTTAAAAATAAGTATATATAGTTTGGAGAAAGCAATTAAAATGTTTAAAAATATGTCATCCAGGAAAGAAATTATATAAGGATTACAATTTACTACATTGTAATGTGTCAACTGTCACTGAGAAATTCATGATGGCAACCAAATGCTTCACGTTATTCCCAGAGTGGATTTTTTACTACTCGGTTCTCTAAAGAATCAGTGAAATTTCACTGATTCACTGATTCCCAGATTTCACTGGGAATCAGTGAAACATTTCTGGCTATCTTAATCAGTGCAAATTCATTGAGAAATCAGTAAATAATCACTGAAATTCCAGTAATTTTCACTGATTTTCCAGTAGAAAAAGTTACTGTAGTTTCAGTGATGCTTATTGATAAATCAGTACATTTTTCTACTGCAGTAGAAAAATTTACTGGGAAATTAGTGAAAAATTACTGGAATTTTAGTGACTAGTTCCTGATTTCTCAATGAATTTTCACTGATTGAGGCAGTCAGAAATGTGTCAGTGAAATTTCACTAATTCAAATTTAGAGAGAGTGCATTTTCTTTGGGTCACCTTTCGTGTCCATTTCTAAAAACCGCTGAGAATTACTAGGGGTGTAATAATTATTAAGTGTTATTAAACTTGTCCTCATTTCATGAGCTTTAGTATTTCCTCGTTAAGCGGCATCAATTAAATTTAAAATCCTCATAGAGGATGTATTTAAATAAATCTGATACGGCCAGTAAATGCTTCTCATCGCAAGGAATAAATTTTATATTTATAGTGAAGTACTCGCATTTTCTCAAAATTAAAAAAGTTTTACTCAAGCACTGAGAGAAATCTATATTTGGCTCAAACACTGCCCTGAGAGATATGTTTGTTTGAGTCAAACATTTCTCTCAGTTGTACATTTTAGGTGGTCAGTACCAATATTTAAAACTCCGAGAAAAGAAAATTATTTTATTATTTTAAAATCGTAATGCTATTGATGAATAGATATTTTATTTAAGAAATAAAGATTCCCCTTACACTTTACCAAAAAAATATTGAAAATCTAAACAATTATTGATTTGAGAACAATTACTGTAGGTAAAAGTTTTGTACTTTTTTTTCTAAATTTAACTATATGTTTTGTAAAAACGATTTTAAATTTAATTACTGTTTAAGTCCAATTTTACAAATGAGAAATTAATTTCAACATCTAATTCGGTATAACGGGGTCGAGAATTGCTTAACACACATAATGATCCATCGTTAATTAAAATTAATTTATTGATTTATGTAAATAAATCTTAGAGAACACTGCATAAAACTTTGATGTGATAATAATAGTTATTAAACAACTAATTGTTTAATAACTAAAGTATAAGGCCGAGTAATCCGTATTTTTATTCTTCTTCTATTGAACTATTATTCTATTCTTCACTATTTAACTTCCTGTACACAAAACAGGTTCCTAAAGGAAGAAGAATCCCATACAATCAGAATATTATATGAATGAGAAATACGTTTTTCTATACTATAGTATTCTTAAGTCTTAAATTCTTAAAAGATAGATTACTATAGAAATTTGTTTCGTGGGAACAAGAAGTCTCGAATAAATCTTTATATCAAGAAGAAATTCAAAGAAAAAGAATTCTAAACCATCAATTAATATAAAATAGAATAGAAAGTAATATTTATAAAGACTGAATCACATAAAATCAAAACTAATGAATTTAACTTCTTTTAATATTCCTTTTATTATGTAGGAATTATTATAGAATAATATTAATAAAAATTGCTATTTATTTGTCATACTTTATGTCGAATTGTATTGTTACATATTTTTTAATAACTGTACAGTTGAACTAACTGGTATAACTAGAAACATTTAAAACATGACACAGATTTCTAATTCAGAATTTAACATTCCAGTAGTAAAACTGCAATAGGATAATAATTATGAACTCCCCTTTCCCCCAACCTCTTTATCCTCTATTTCAAAGTATGAATGTCTGGAAAAAAACTCAGCATTGCGCACCATTAATAAAGCCATTAGAATTCATTGGCATACATTAACTATGATTTTAATCAATGAATTCATTCATTTTGTAAAAAAAAATTGTCGATTTTTTAACGAAAAAGTTTCAGAAAAAGTCCTAGTTGATGAATATATTCATTGCTCATTAAATTTCATAATGGTATACACATGATGCAAAATTACAAACGAATTTGGAATCTAAATTATTTAGTTTATTTATATTACCTATCATTCCTCATTATTTTATAAATGAAGCTTTCAAACCTTGTTGTTTAAATCAGAAATTTGTTTTACACGCTAATCACATAATGTCGACTTTGATCTTAACATCTATAGAGGCCTTTACACTTTCACTTGAACGATTACCTGGAAGAAATAATGCAAATTTCAATTTAATTTATACAATTTACTTTCATTTTTATAAACAAACTTATTAAGTTTCTTCTGGTTTAGGTAAGGTCTTTATTGAGTTTCACAATAAATGAATATTTTTTTATTATAAATATTTTTAAAAACACATACTGTTCACCTGTATATAGATTCTAAATTTAATTCTGCGATGTCATCGAGCTCGGAGAAAGCAGTTAAATAGGGTGAAAGTCAAAATCATTATAGCACGTCATTAGCATTTCATGTAACCGACATAAATCCGAGTAACGACACATAAAATATGAGTGTTTAGAAGTATAATTCTCGTTCCATCTAAAATTTGACACTTTCCCTGTCAAGCATTTATATGGTGTTTAACAGAGCATTTATTATTTTTACTAACTGCAGCAAGTGTATTGTATTTTTTTCCTTTTTATTTGATATGGGCATATCCATATATGTATAGTAATTATAGATATATCACAATTCACTAATTCAAAATTACATAAAATTTTTGTTTCAACTTTCAACCTTCGCAGATTTCCAGAAATTAATTTTTTATATTTAAATTTATTGCAGCATCGAATAGAAAAAATTGATTCTTTCTGCGCCTAATAAAATTCTTCTTTTAAAATTAAACATCTGTTATTCCATTTATTTAAAAAATATTATTCATAAACATTAAACGCAACCGTACGAAAAGTTGGAATTTCTATTCTTTGATACTGAATTTTAATGCAGTTTTTTACCAGCCCATTGAATATAGTAAGGATTTCATTTTCTCACATTTATTGTACCTAACTGTAAATCAGGGGCAGAAAGCATCTTTTCTATTATAGAAGAATCTTGCCGATGCGTTCCCAGTATCAAGATTATCGAAGCCTTTAAGAATTCATTTTATTCCTCGTTTCCATATCAAGCACTTTGTTCGTAGGTAGCGCTCGATAACGACCTACGTAAATAGAAGGGACGTGGCATCAATTTTTTTACATTCGTTAAATGCAGATTCCATAGAATGATAATTCACCCAGGGCGAATTTCCCCAATGTGACCAGTAAGACGGATTGTTTTTATAATAAAGCTGCGATTGATTTCAGATAGTATTTTCCCCTCGTTATTCATTGCTTGGAAAAAAATGGATGTTAATTTCAAGAAAGAAATTTGAAGAGTTAATAAAGCCTCTTTTTGGATCCGAGTAAAAATATAAAACTGTTTTTATTATTTTTTTACACAAAAAATCATACTTTTTTCACTCTTCTTTCAGCCTTATGTACAGTTGTAATTTTTTATACTAGGGTATTATTTTGATTACTGTTGTTAAAAAATAATATGAGAGAATCCATTACGAAAGCAATTTGTTAATTGAAATGCGAATACATACATTCCTAAGTTTATAAATTTCGAAAATTTCGTTGCGTAATATCATTTCCCGTTATTTTTACTGCACCTAAGGCGTGACCGAGCGGTCAGGGACGAAAGTAGTATAATCTTTGACTCTATTTACCTTGAATAATATTAAACATCCAAAGACATCATTAAAGTATTTATCGTCATCAAGAATGTAGTCAGATAACTTAAATATATTAGGCATTCACATATCCATTTGGCGACGCTCGTATTCTTAAGAAACAACAACAAAAAAAAAACAAAAAAAAAACAAAGTATTTCAGATTTATATTCCAGGCTCATATTTACTGGTAGATTTGTAGTTTTGCACACCAAGCGTGAAATCCAAGATTGTTTCATTTGAAATCTTCGTAGAAAGTATGATTTCAGTTTGAAAAAAAAATATTCATAATGTTACGCTTGAATAATTATTATTTGATATAACTTTCTCCGTATCCACCCACAAAGGACAGATAGTAAAGTTGGTGTAGACATCATTCGCATTTGCTAACATTTCTTGCATTCTTCGAAGCAAGTTATCATTTCAGTTCCTCAAATAAAACGGAAAGTTGACCACAGTTGGAAAATTGCAGATCTTTATAGATATAGATAGGAGGAAATAAATTTATGGAATGCAAGATTAAGTTCTGTTATGTTCAATTTTCAAGGAATATAATAGAACTGTATCACAATTTTCATGGAAAATTCTAAGGAAGTGAATTTTTTTATTGAAATTGGGAAATAAAAATGCCGTAAAGTATAAAATAAATGAGAAAAGTATTCACTTATACAATAAGTAAGTTGATTATACCAATTATTCAAAACCAGAAAATCTGTATGGGTTTTGCAATATATTGAATTATTGTTTCGAAACTTAACATTTTATTCTGTCCATGATGGCTGGAAATTTACCGGCAGAAAAAATTGATTAAAAATATAGACTTTGCAAAAAATCCTCGCTTCAGCTTTATACAAGGTGCTAAAATTCTGACTTCTAAATTAAGATGCTGTCTTATCTTGAAACTTAAAAGGAATGATGATATCCCCGTATATTTAAAGTGTTACAAAAATAAATTAGTTGAATATTTTTAATTCTATGTTTTAAAAAATTACTATATTAACATTGAATATTTTTAATTCTATGTTTTAAAAAAGTACTATATTAACATTAATTCTACATTATTATATCACTTGAATATTCGATCAGAAACTTTCACAGGATGTAAAATGTTAGCTCAATAAAATTATATTAGTCTTAACATCCTTGTAATCAATTAAAGTTAGCAATGTGAAGAACTCCGCAAAATATGTATGGATTATGCAAAAAAAGACATGATTAAACTTCTGGGAATAAAACTAGAACTATAAAATAATCGATTTAGAGGATAATAGCTACTAATTGGCCACATATGTATACTGATCGTTGTTTTTCATTTATTCCAAGTTTTTTTAAAATTCTAATTGACCTGATTTTGCTTTGAAATGTTACTTCTAATTTTAACTTACAAACATTTTGTTGGTATATTGTTGTGACCTGCGTGATAAACACTTTTTTTGCATGTTTAGGTTATAAGAAAGCATCTTTTTTTCTTTTTGGAATCTCAATATATTCTTTACCTATTCAAGGATAATATAAAATAGATTTAAAAAATTATTCTATATGGGTCGTTAAGTTTTTATCGTTAAATCTTTTTTCTTTTTTAAAATTTCACATACGCAAAATTCTTACAACTTGAAGAAATAAGAAACAAATAAGTAAAACTATAAAATTTTCCATTGATTATAAGGTCAAAATTTACGCAGGAATAAAATATTTTAATGTAAAATAATACATGTAATCAATCGGATGACGCTTTATGTAAATAAAGAGCTTCGTGACGTATTTTGTGTTGATCGTAGATAATCAGAATCAACTTTGCTCCAATGAAGGAATATGTTATGTGCGTTATATTAGTAATGCGGAAATGATTCTGAATATTAAGTAGAGAAAAGTGATATTTTGAAAACTATATTGTTTAAGAATTTAAAAACACTCTTAATGTATGGAGAAATATAAAGAAGATTCTTTATAATTTCAGTAAATTAATATTTTAGCGATAAAAACAGTTTTTAAGTGATCGAATGAACACAATTTTTTCTTATCAATTTTCCATTTCGTGAATTAAAAAATTGTTATAAAGTGGTTTATCCAATCTAATTTGATTTTTCAACTTTTTCTCCAAATAATTGGCTAGTGTGACGTCTATCACATGCCCTTAAAAGAGATGTTAATTTCGTTAAGAGACTTTCTGCCAACTTTATAAAAATTCTGTTAAGGTCTCTTAGCACCTTTTATATTTTTTACTGCATCTCAGCGTCGAAGAAACAAAAGAATAGAAGTTCGAGAAACTTCTTATCTATTCTTTTTCAAAACCCAGTCTCGACTCGGCGAACCATGTAAATTCGCAAAAACCGGATTCTTGTGGAAACTGGTTCCCATGACGTCGATTCGATCGATTCGGGCCGGTTGACAAACAGGGGAACTATACGTTTTTCATATTTTACTCCCAAGATAGAATCTTTAACATATTTTGTGATTCCACTTAAAATTTGTTTGTATTACAAAAATAATAACACAAAAAAGGAAAAATTCTCGAACAACTCTAAAAAGAAACTACAATGAATATTCTTAAAACAATCGTAAAATAACGTGAAAGGGAAAAATAAAAACTTTACATTCAGTTCATTTTAGTCAAGCAGTTTTGTTTCTCAAGCACTTCGTGTTTTTCAATTTATATTTTCCTTTTATCTTCCAAAATATTGATTTTTAGGAAAAAATCTTTGGACAAAAGTTATAGATCCTAGTAAATGGAATATTTTTTATTGTTACGTTTCTTCACTACGATCAATACACTAAAAAAATGTCTGATTAAGTTAACCAGAATTCTAGTTAAATATGTTCTTACTATTTTTTCTGGTTAAAGTAACCAGAATTCTGATTTACTTTAACCAGAAAAAAAGGCATATTTAACCATAATATTCCTAGTTTTTTTTTAGTGTAGTTTCCGACAAAACCCAGTTTTTTCATCTCTTACTCTATTTTTTATCTCTATCTCTTATTTTGAACATGATGGTAACTTTTCGCAATCACCTTATTCACACTTTTATTTATTTTTTTTTTTTAGGGAGAGAAAGAAATTGCTTCTTTGCTTTTATCTAAAATGAAAAACACTATCATTAAATTATTTTATACTTTTTAACAGCAGTATGTAAACTCTGCGTGATTAATTTTCTCGGTAAAAGCTAAAAGGAGCATTTTGCTCTCCTGAAAACTGGTTAGCTGATCTACAGGTGCCCCTCACATGATGGAAACTTCCTACTGGTCGTTAATTCATAAAAAAATTAATAAGTATCAAAATAAGTGTAGAAAAGTTCATTTCGAAATGTCACGACGTCTTCCGTCTACGAGTCACACGAACTTTGACATTTCTCTCATTGCCGCTAATTAGGTGTCGTCGTTGTCGTCTTTTGCTACTAATAATTCTCAACCTGCCGTGAGGCATTTGCGACACTGTATATTATTTCAGCGCGGAAAAAGAGACGGAGGTCAAACAAGGCGCCACGGTTCAAGAACTCAGCGCGACGTTACAGTAAATCCGTGCGAGATTTTTTTTACCCCTCCGGAACAGTAGTTGTGCAGCCAACCATAATACGGAAAAAAGATTTTTTTATAATTGTTAATTATTATCTCATTTTTTATCATTTTATGACATTTTTATTGAACTTATTTAAGAATTATTAATTAATTATTATTGATTTTTAATTATGATTGTAAATACTTCATACGTATATCTCATTTTTTTAATAAATTACTATTTATATTATTTGCATTGCAGGATAATGATTAAATTTGATGTTCAACATTTATGGGCATATTTTATATCTTTACGTACATTTTATATAAGTCTTTAAATGGTTAATAAGAGAAAGTTACATGAACTTGAAATAGAAGAAAAAGGTCAAAAAATACTTTCAATTTTTTTCTTATAAACTCTTTTTTTCTAAGTTAGTGTTCCGTAAAGTGCATGCTTTAAGTGCCAAACTGGTGAATATAGAAAGTATAACCAAGAACTATTAACTTCTATCCTTTTTTCTCCAAGTTATTCGCTCTATTCGCTCAATTTTCCCTTGCAACTTTATCATTTGCATATTAAAAGCTGATACATTTAGTTTTTATTATTCAGGAAGAGATAGTTCTAAATTGTATTAAATTCTAGGTTTTACGATCAAATCGACTGCTCCTATTTGAAAAAACGTAACTCATTTTTGCGCATTGTCAGACGGGCGTAAATCAGGCGCTTCAAGCCGAACTGACACCCGTCTGACAATACACAAAAATGAGTTACGTCTTTTCAAATAGGAGCCGTCGAAGTAAGGAATTTTATTTTTATATCTCTGCATATTAATAATATTTTTTTATATTTGTTAGAAATCATACACTTTGTTACAAAAATAATTTTTTGTGCTTTAATCTGACAAGGAATTGCGAATATGAATCATTCATTAGAAATTAGAAAAACACTTATTTCACATACATTACTTTCATTATTTATTTTACCAAAATTACTGAAAGTTTTAGATGAAAATGTATATAAAATAATCCTATATTTAAAAAGTATTAAAACTCTTATTTTTTATGAAAAGAATATTTTGTTAATATTTTAGTCTGGGAAAATTGTTCTTGTTTTCAAATCGGGATTTTTTGGTTCAACTCAATTTGAAATTTGTCCGTGAGTTCTCCCAAGATTCTGATATCCTTGAAGGAGGTCGAATTTCGTAAGACTATTTGAGAAATACGAGTAGGATAAAATCATTTGTAGGTGGAGTGCTCGATGATTGTATTGCAAGTCTGATTAAACTTAAATTATTCTTCTCTAGTTTACTTGGTACGCGTAGTTCAGTATATGCATTAATTCATATTTTTCTCAAATGTTTCATAATTAAATGAATTTGTAAAGTTCACCTTTAAATTGAGTTCACCTATAATTAATATGAAACCAGGATTTGAAAATGTTTTATGTTAATTCAAAACTAAACTAAACTTATTCAAACTAAATTCAAACTAACTTATACTTTTAAATAATTTTTATTATG
>JBAGKK010038429.1:0-10637 GCA_037177015.1 Euceroptres primus | reverse complement strand
TCTGACGTATTTTCGGTGTACCGTCGATAATTCATGGATAAAGCAGATTACGCTTTTATCTGAAGTTTTCTAGCCTAACCGGGGGTCGTCTTAGGAATTTCGCATGTTCACAATTTTTTAAATATTTTTATTATACAGCATAAAAATTAATAAAACGTAAGTAATAATTGCAAAGTTTACAAAATTATCTATCAAAATAACGTACTTCTTCAAATCATTAGAATAAGTTATTGAAACACAACTTCTAAAAAGAAGTAAAAGTTCGTTCTCTAATATACAAAAATAATTTTTGCTTTCTGTTTTTGTTAATTTACTTCCAATCCAGAAAAAACACTTTTAAAATAACTAGAATTCTGCTGAGCATGTATCTTCATACATACGTGATGAATATGTTTTTATACAAAAATATTAAGGGTGGCCCGTCTTAGAAGGTAGCCCTTCTTAGGCAACTTTCCCCTACATTTTCAAAATAAAAAATAAAAATAAAAAATCATAATTTTGACTTATTTTTTGTTCATAATATAAATTATACATTCTGAAACTTAGGATGTTAACAGAAAGCAATAATGTTTCAGAAATTTATATTTAATTGAACTATTTTATTCAATATATTGAACAACATAGTCCAATGAAATATAAATTTCTGGAACATTAATGCTTTCTGTTAACATTCTAAGCTTCAGAATATTTATTATACTAACGATAAATAAGTGAAAATTAGAATTTTTTTATTTTTTATTTTGAAATATTTAAACATAAAAATTGACTTTTTTCAAAAAGGGCACGATCTATTTTTTCTTTTTTCGTCTTAAAATATTCGTGGAATCATAGACTACCATAATTAGTCGGAAAATCCCATATGTGCACTTTTTATAAGGTAATTTTTACGTGAAAATTTTGTCCACAAAAACTAATTCGTTCCTCCAAACACGCAGTTTAAAACTTTACATTAGAGAAGTAAAAAAAAGAGTTCCTTTTCATTAATTATTGCCATCGTATCCTGCAATCATTTATGGTATATTAAATGAAGTTAGTCCTTTTGCTGGAAAAGAATAATGATGTTCCAAGGTCTATTAAGCTGGCACAACACTATTGTCATATTGAGATATGACCTATATCACAATTAAGGGCTCATTTAAGGCTAATTTAATGCCCTATTGCGAAATTTAGGGCTCCACGTTTTTTTATAAAAAAAGCTGTTTGCGCTGGCATAACGTTAGGCTGGAACCACTGTACTATAAAACCCGTTAAAAAATTAATTAACACATTTCTGATAATGCCATAATTTAAGGCTCCTTTAAGGTTTTTGAAATATCAAAGACCGGAAGTCGTCAGATTAAAATTTTTTTTTAAACATACTGTCTTGTGCCAGCTTAACGTTATGAAAAAATTAAATTTGACCCCCCCCCCCACATAATTTAAGGTTCATTTAGGCCTCCCGAAATACCAGGAGCAAAGTTTTAAAAAATTGTTTAAACAACCATTGTTTAAATAATTTCTCCAAAAATTAATTCTACCAACTCGTGTTCCCTACCAAAATTTCAGGCTCATTTAGGTCTCTCAAAATATCGAGAACAGGAAGTCGTCAGATTTTTTTTTAACCTACTGTGCTGTGCCAGCTTAACGTTATGAAAAATACCACAAGTGAATCAAATCAAATTTGACCCCCCACATAATGTAAGGCTCATTAATATTAGTATTATTTTACCTTCCATCATCTGATCTTTTTCCTTTTCTGCAAGCAACTCTTGCAAGGAACTCTCGTCTTTTAACTGAGAGTTAACCTCACATACGTTTCCTTCGTCTTCGTTAGGACTTAAATTCTCATTCAGCTTCTCAGCGTTTTCAATTTCGATAACCTTTGCTTCGGTTAACAATGACCGACCAACAATGTAGTGTAGCAAGGCATTAGTGAATTCGTCTGGTCTCATCGCGGAAGATTTGTGGGAAAACAAATCTTTCTTTATATTTTCAAATTCACATTCACATGAAGCACTGCATCCAGGAATTTTACCGTAGCCAAATTGGTCCCTCAAAATACAAGGCCAAAGGGGCAACCATTTGATGTTGTTTTTTAGACGCTCCGCAATTGCATGCAAATAGTAAGCGTTGCCTTGCTCACCTACTTCAAGTTTGGCAATTTTTTGTGCTTCGTCGAAACCTGCAGTGTACTAAGTCGTCCAGAAATTAGTATAATCCCTATCGAACTCATTATCTTTCGTCTTGTGGACGACTAGGTGCACTGTCCTCCGACTCTTGATCTATTTCCTCTTCCAATTCTTTGGGATCGATCAAATTTTTCAAAATCCGTCGTTGTTCTTCGCACTGCGTCTTTTGATTGGAATCAGACAAACATCCATCAGATTCGCACAGAGAAACTACACACTGAGGGAAATGGTACCTAGTCAGGGTGACTAAAAAATCAAGTTCGTCATTTAAAGTATTGGAAACTACATTTTCTAGTTGCTACGGCCAGATTTGTGGTTACAGTAACTATACACAGAGTTACAGTACCCATTTTGGAGCTTCTGGTAACAGTAACTAGGTTCTCTAGTAAAAGAGTCTTTGACATGACGAATAACGTTCGAGCAAGTAGAAAACCTGGTTAGAAGAATGAATGATAAGACTCTAGTCGCTGCAACTACAAACTCAAAGTCAGATTGACTAGAAGAAAAATCTTGTACCACAACATTCTGTTTTGTATAAAATACAATTAAAATTTGTATTTATTTTGTTTCGACATTTAGTTACATAATTTTTTAATTCAACATCATAAAATTTATGTATTATTTATCCAGTGGATTATGTGAAAATTCCTAGAAGTAAAAAACTTTCTGATGACGAAAAACAAATTGTATTATTTTTATGATTTTAAAATTATTTAAATCGTAAAAGTGTGTAAACCTAAAAATTTTAAAATTTATTTGCGAGACATAATTTTTGTTGATAAAATTGTTTAATAAGAAAGAAAGGAAGAAAGAAGAAGAATAAATAAATAAATAAAGAAGAAATAAACACAGATTCTACCAGATTACCTAGTTGCAACAACTAGTTTTTCATGTTGTTGCGATTATATTCAAATCTACATTGTTGACTACAAAAAAAGTCAAGGACAATTTCAACTACGCTGGCTCAAGTTGCCCTGACCTATTTTTTTTCCGCGCAAGAATTGCCTTTAAAACTTTTTGAGCATCACCTAAATCTCTACATAACATCAGCTGTCCGATAGCGGATTTAAAAAAAACTTTAACTCTTTTAAGTGTCGTATTTTTGCTCAAAAAGTCAGCCCATAACTTGAAATGTTCGACGTCTAGTCTAATATAACACTTCGGCAGATTTCTAGATTGGCAGCCATCAGCATACTTTTGAATGATATGGTACTGAGTAAATGCTCTAATAAGAGCTGTTATTATCAGTGCTCTTGAACCATCGCAGTTCACTACTTTTGGATGAGGAGCACCTAGACGAACCCATTCATTGAGAAAGTGCAAAGCATTGGTTGTTTAAACAATTTTTTTAAAACTTTGCTCCTGGTATTTTGGAAGCCCTAAATAAGTCTTAAATTATGTGGGGATCAAATTTGATTTTATTCACTCGTTGAGGTATTTTTCATAACGTTAAGCTTGGCACAACACAGTAGGTTAAAAAAAAAAATCTGACGACTTCCGGTTCTCGATATTTTGAGAGCCCTAAATGAACTTGAAATTTTGGTAGGAAACACGAGTTGGTAGAATTAATTTTTGAATAAATTGTTTAAACAATGATTGTTTGAACAATTTTTTTAAACTTTGCTCCTGGTATTTCGGGAACCCTAAATGAGCCTTAAATTATGGTATTATCAGAAATGTGTTAATTAATTTTTTAAGGGGTTTTATAGTACGGTGGTGCCAGCTTAACGTTAAGCCAGCCCAAACAGCTTTTTTTTATGAAAAAAAGGGGAGCCCTAAATTTCGCAATAGAGCATTAAATTAGCCTTAAATGAGTCCTAAATTATTATATATATTTAATGCGCTCTCTAGTAAATACATGTTTTCTAACTGACGAAAATAATTGTGAAATATGACTTTTGTTAAAAAAAGCACAAATAAATTCTAAATATGTTTCTCGATCTTGTTCTTTACTATTTTCATTATAATTCAGGTTTTTGCTAACAAAAAATACGTATTTTAATCAAATTTGAAATATTTTTTTCAACAGAAATTATTTGGTGAATATTGACGATTTTTTATTTTCACCCCTATTTTTTTCAATCAAATCAGTAGAAAAATGGATACATCAAGCAAATTATTGTCTTGTTTTCATTTCTCGCATTCATTCGGTGTTTTCTATCGATTTAAAAGAAATTATTTTGATCCGCAAACCATGCAATTTTAAATATGATACTAAAGCTGTCATGCAGTTAAATGGTAAACGGGATTTACGTGACATGACTCTAACGGATATGTTCGAAATCCAGGTTGCATTCATGTGAAATATGTACTCGTTTTCGATATTGATCTAAATTTTGCACGTGCTCGATATAGCACTAGTTTTTTGTATGTGTTTTCATTTGTTTGCCACAATTTTCGTAGATCAATTTAGCGGATTGGCTTTGGCCGCTATCGCACACGTTCTCATGAATCGAGTTTAATTGTTCACACTCATCGTTATGAGCCTTTTTCATTTCCATTTCATATTTTCATCAAGCTTAACCATGAATTTCACAAAAGGGGCGTTATTATTTAGGAAATAATTTCACAATGTGTAATTAAAATTAATCCTTTGAAGTTCCAGTTACAAAATTTCAATCAGTTGTATATTTAACGAGAGAGGAATAAAATTTCATGGTTGAGTGATACCACATCCTCTCTGATATATCACTTTTTGTATCAGTTTTTTGACACGACTGATTCAATATTTCCTACATGCTGATAAAAATAAAAATAAAAATAGAAATTGTGTTTCGTAGAAACGTCTGGCGCAACCGAGAAGATAAAAATAAACGTTCGAAAAAACTCCCGGTGCTAAAGAAAACATTCAAGAATATTATTTGAGTGCATAATTTATTACCTTTTTCCGACAACTGGCGCTTCACCCTTACCATGAACTCTGCGAGTTTTACTCGATAAGCGCGAGAAGAATTTCACCCTTCCAGTAACGAGAGGCGCGCACTCTCGGCTCGAATAAACAAGCACTCTTCAAGTTTTCCCTTTCTCAGCTAATGTTGAAGCAAAAGAAAAAGGTACGTGGGAGGAGGAAGATGCAGGGTTTTCTGTTGGAATCACGATTTAAATATCTTGGCGAACTTCCTTGAGTAGGTACATATTTTGATGGAACAGGTTGTCGGAAATAAAACCGGCTCTAGCGCTGTCGAACTCATGCATAAAGATTGCACTTTCGCATAGTTCGTAGACGAAGGCGCTCAAGACTTTAGTAGAATAGACGCACTCCTCTGCTTTACCGATTAAACTCTTCGAGTTTCTATCGCCAAGAGAGTTGAGTAAATGCAGCTTGGATTACCGCACTTATACTCCAGACTTTCGGACCGTCTTTGAATAATACTGCAAACCCAGATTTCCACCTCATTCTCTCCCTTTATTTTCAGATTTTCAGCTATCACAGTGGTTCGGTAGTTCAAATTTAGGGAAAATAGGGGGATTTCTAAATCCTTTAATGCCTGATCTAACATATGATACATTCAATGCAATTAGTCCAAATCAATCTTCGACAAAAAGGTTATTGAATAAAATCGAAAATTGTATTATTTAAAACTTTTCAATCCTAGTTTGGATCCCCTTCAGTTAATATTTATTGAAAATTCTGAAAAAAACAAATCGAGTAAGTAAGACTCGTGGAAAAATGACGAAGAAGTCAATGTAAAAAAGTTTCCATCCTTATCATCCGATATGTAAGAAAAATACCTTATAAAATATATCCAGATATAAAACATTAAAACAATTAAAACAATTATGTTCCTTTTAATTCGTAATTCCAAGTTTTTAGAATTGAGGCTATTCAAATTCCAGAATTTAAATTTGAACATGGCTTTTAAAGATGTTCTGCCCGCACAGTCAAACTCCAAATTAATGAATCTCTATCTTGAATTATAAAATCAACAAAAAAGAGCTTTTTGTTGATTCCAACGAATTGTCAAAGAGAAACTAAAGCGTTTTACATTTAGTTTGCATCATAATTGTTTATTTAAAAGTAGTTATTTAAATATTTGTGTTTTTTCCTTCGTCCTAGACAAAAACCGTAACTTTCATTCAATTTCAATTCTCAACGACTCATTTTGTTCCTTAAAAGATCCTTTACAGTTCTTTTTGGTAAGTTTTTTTCAAAACTTGTAATTTCACCTATTGTATAATTTGTAAAATTATTAACTGTATAATTTCTAAATAAAATAATTTTAATAGAAGCGTACCAAATAGAAAAGTAAGTGATCTTTTGAGAAGAATAAAACGAGCTGTTAAAAATTAAAATTGAATGAAAATTACGACTTTTCTCTAAGACGGAGAAAAAAAAACTCAAATATCCAAATAACTATTTTATAGTAAACAATTATGACCTAAAATATTTTTTTCTAAATTACCCTTAGGTTTCATTTTCAAAATTCGTTGAAAATAATTTTGGGTTCATTCTCCTTGATATTATAAATCAACATAAAGATTTGATTATTTTTGAAGTTGACTTACGGGTCAAAATGGAAGATTTTAAGGTCCAACTAATGTATTTTTCGGGCAGGAAGATCTCTAATTTGGTTTCTTCTCAAATTCGACATCTCTTAATCTTTCACTCTTCTGAATTATTTTCGAAGCAGAAATTTTCTTAAGTTATATTATTTATATATTTTTTTAAAAATTAGAATTTTCAATTAATTTTATATTAAAATTACGAAACATAATCACGCGCTTTTCATTTCGAATCATTTAATATCCCAATTAGTCTTGCATTTTTTGACAATTTGCAAAATAAACACATCTATGACTTGAAATTGTTCTACGTTTCTAATTTGAGAAATTCAATCAGCACTGTGGAAAATCGACAATGAAATATCGAAATTGCGAGTTTTTTGGGTCATCAATGTTTTAGAGAAGAAAAAAACAAACACATAAACTCATTACAATTTGATGAATTGCTATTTTTGGAAATATCTTTCTTAATTTTATTTTAAAAATTCTGGAAAAATTGTAGGGACATTACTGCATTCTATAAAAGATTTTATTAGAAAAATAATAAACCTCCTTATTTTAATAGGAAAAAAATACCCACAGACTAATTACAAGTCAATGAAATTCTATTTTTTGAAATATTCTCAATTTTATTTTAAAATTCTGGAAAAATGTTAAGAATATTAGTGCATTCTAAAAAAGATTTTTCGAACAGAAATTCGTTAAAATGTTCATTTTCTCGTCAGAATTAAAAAAGTGAATTTTTCAAAAATGCCAATTTTCAACCAGAAAAATTTCAGGCAATTACCAAAAATTAGTTTTTTTTCTAATTGGAAATAGATGCCGGTTTCAAAGGGTTAAAAATGGTGTTTTAAATTAAAAAAATTATCGATTCAAATTTTTATAAAAACCACGTGAAATTTTTTATTGTAAATTTTCAGCAGGTACTTATTTTTTTTTTAATTTGTGAAACAGCTCATTTCTTAAGCACAGTTTCAATTCTTTACTAATTAATAATTAGCAAAAACAAAATATCTTTATGTAATTTGAAACTTCTAATTTTTAATGGAGATTTTGCAGAATACAAAATTAGACAAAGGATTGAAAAATTGAAATAATTAGAAAGTTTGTAGATTTGAGAAATTGAAACCTTATGGATAATTTTAAGGCAGTATTACGGAAATTTCCATACAACTAGCACACAACATAGTTTGGGCCGAGGCTATTCTTACGTAATTTTCCGTAACAATAGCCTGTCCCCCCTTTGTGTTGTATGCTAGTTGTACGGAAATTTCCGTTATAATATCCTCTGCTTAATTTTAATAAATTATGTAACTTGGTAATAAGTGAAAATTTTAGATATGAAAATCAGAATAAAATTTGAGAATTAAAACATTTAGAAGTGCGTAATTAGAAGATTTGAAGAGTTAAAAATTCTAGGTTTAAAAAATAAAAAAGGGGTGAAATTCTAACTCGAAAAGAAGTATGTCGTACTAACCTCAAAATTTATTTTCCTACTTTTTTTTCGTCCAACTCACGTCCACACGAAATGATATATCAAGTTGAAACTTTGGGAGATCAAGTAGGGAGCACTAAGGAACGTTTGTATATTCCTAAATGTTTATAATTACAAAGAAAAAAATTTCGAAACAAATTTTCCAAACATTTTCTTTTGTAGTTATAAACATTTAGGAATATAAAAACGTTCCTTAGTGCCTACTATTTTAGATCCCAAATTTTCAACTTGATATCTCATTTCGTGTGGACGTGAGTTGGGCAAAAAAAAAAGTAGGAAAACAAATTTAAGGGTACGATGACATACCCTTAAATATGCTCTTACAAGAAATTCTGGTTACTTTAAACGGAATTCTTTGGTTAATTTAAACGAAAAACTATCAGAATTTAAGGTTACAATACAAATTTAACAGATAATTCTGGTTAAAATAACCAAAATTCTAGTTAAAACAACCATAATTTTAAATAATCAGAATTTTTTGTAAGGGCTCATTTAACTCCACATTCAGGTTATTCAACCAGAATTTTTTTGAGTGCTCAAAATGTATGAATGTCAAAATCTTATATTTTACTTTTTCAATTTACTAATTTTCCACTTTTTAAATCTGAAAGTTTAATACATAATTTAAAAATCAAATAGTCATTTAAATCTAATTTATTGAAGTTTAAAGAAAGCTAACTTCACTTAGAAGTAGATTGTACAATTTCAACTTCCAAAAAGTGGAAAATAAATATTTTAGAAATTAAAACTTTTGAAGATTTTGCAATTTGAAAATTAAAACACAAGCTAGAAAATTGTTGTTGAAGTAACCAGGAAATTCGAATTCTAAAATTGTTTTATAATGTATACTCTCATTTTATACAATTACATTTTGTACATTAATTTTATAATTATTTTTTATAAAATTTACATTTTATACAAATACATTGAACTTTTTCACTATGAAAATGTTCACAATAGGCTAATTGAAATTTGAAAAATTTTCAAAACAGAATTGCAAATTTCAAACGAAAATTTCCACAATAACATCTCTACTGAATGAAAGCAGTGAAAATTTTGACTGATTCAGATTCAGAGAGTAAAGAAAAAAAAGATAAAATTCGGCTACAAGTATTTAATATTGAAGATTCTCGCAAATTAAAGTTTTTATTAATAAAACAGTAAATTCAGAATATCAAAGCGTTGCAAGTAAATTTTTTTAACAATCAAAAACAATTGAAAACAAATGGAAAATATTAATTTGTTTTTGGATAAAAGTGTTGCAGATGAAACTGATTTTTTTTTTCATTTGACTAGGTAGGAATTTACATATCTCAAAGAGTCATCCCATGCAATGACAAACCATATAATCAATGCAAAAGAGACAAAGGTACGCCAACGAGAAAATAGAGAGAAAGGAAACGAAAAGAGAGTCAACCTATATAACTTCTCACTGACTTCCCTCGATCGCCGTTATTTTTATCATTTTTATACCTCCGGATTTTTTGTGAACATAAGGATCGGATTAACTGTGACAGAAAGTCGCGGAGACAGGGTTGGAAATAAAAAGAAATGCGCTCTTCAACAAGCTTTAGATCTTTAAAAATCTGGTACGGGATTGGAAGAAAATAATCTCGACACTGTGAGCTGAAAGCTATAAACGATGAAGACGCACTTGGAGCGAAACTGACATCATCCGACGAGATTTACACGCCTCCCTTCTCTGCATCTTCATCATTAAGATTGAGAGGTGCTGGAAACATGCTGACTCGCGCATGAACGGAACATTTCAAAAGAGACAAAAACGTATGAACCTTTAGGTGGAGATCATTTGTGAAGAAACGGTTATGACAATCAGAGAGATAGCATGAGTGTCAAGTCGTGCTACCTACTTGTCCCTGGTAAACCTACAGGTGTTCCACGACCTTGCAAGTGAACGTTAAGAGTTTGTACTTCTCTATTCTTCGAGGATACGCTTACCTCACCAACAAATGGATTCGAGACCTGTCGTTGCCACGAGCCTTATCTGGTTCAGCTACCTTATCCGGCTGAATCGACTGGCCGAGTTTACTACTTAACAGTGAAACTGATGTCTACTGATATGAATACAATAGTCAGACCAGCTTCGATTTCTCTAGCCAATAGTTCAAGAAATCATTAAGGAATTAAAGTGTGATTAATCCTCCAACACTTTCCGATCATTTCTATACATCGTAGTATTACATTTAATCACCAGCTTTTTACAGGTTATTCTTTAAATCAAACTTTTATTTTGTATAATATAAAATATCTGTTTCAGATATTAAGAATTTACATTAACTTTCTCAACAGAACATAATGTATAAAGAAAAGAAACTTTACAGAAAATGGTACAACATGAAATTCAAATTACCTAAAATCACAATTTTCGGCTCCTTATTATTTATCGGCATTTGGAACTCGAAAGTTCATTGCCTCATCTACCCGAGACCGCCACGCGTTTCTATCCTGTG
>JBAGKK010038418.1:0-10638 GCA_037177015.1 Euceroptres primus | reverse complement strand
TATATATTGCGACGTCTTGCCTAATGATTCGGGAATCTAATTAATCGAAGTTGATCACAGAATCAACGTTCCCTAATGTTCCTCGATTTAGGTTAGTTTTTATGATAAAAACCAATCCTGGGACAAGGACAACAATTAGATGAGAAATACCCCTTATAATCAATTTATTAATTGAAGTTACAGGTTATGTAGTTTTAAGTTTCAGGTGACTCGACTTTCTGTGACTTGACAGCACTGGCAGTGGTCCATCTTTTCAAGCTGGACTCGTTTCTGATTCCAACCTAGAAATAAAGGCGAAATAAAGCGAACTCTCAGGAAAGATTTGGATAGTAACTTTCCGGATTTATCTGATGTTTTGAGTGCGTTGGTGGTCAGCAAGTTGTTTAATTGCAAAGATGAAGTTTGAAACCCTGAGTAGATGATCCAAAAAATTTGAACGTGTTCGGCTCTGGTCCTGAAAACTTTGGTGTTGAATTAATTGGCGGAACCCGTCTGGCTAAGTTTCCGCTGAGGTTTCGGTGTCGCGACATTTAATCACCACTGATTGATAATAATCCACTCCAGGTATGGAGTTTCACTGATTATATATTTCAAATATGAAGTTAAACTGACACGGCTTTACAAATTTCCGGCGCACAGAGATTCGGCGTAGGCAGAGTTTTCTGACGTATTTTATAAAATAAAGTATGCTTGGTTGAAACTTCCGACTCCCTCGAGTGACCCGACGCACGTGGTGAGCTCTGGTATTCGAACTGACTTTTTAGGTCCTGGTCCCGCTGCTTATCTCCTAAACATGGTAGCTGACTTGTCTATTGCCTACACATAGCGTCTTCTCATTTTGCCTAAAAGGGATATGTTCCCTAAGATGCTATCGGTTGCAGCTAGGCGTGTGTCAAGTAACAGGTAGCGAGTCACACTTACAACAATTACAATATAATGGAGTAATACAAACATGATGATAACGATAACCGCAGAATATGATACAAGAGGTACAGAGCATGCCGAGGATCTTCGGGGCCCCCTGGTGCCACCGCTGGGGGTGACAGCATACAGGCCGGTGGTGGCGAGCTGCGTGATGAAAAGGCAGATCGCACCGGTATATCCGAAAGGGCTACTGTCCAGCCAGAACATCGGCAAGAAGCGGCAAGTAGCAGGACATCAGCTGCGCCTGTGGTGGATGTTTCGGCTGGCAGCCCCCAGCCGACCACTTCCACAGGTATGCCACGGAAGCACATCAATTGGTTATCTAAATATGAAGAAGCAGTGATGCGCTGCCACTTCGTAGCCCAAGGGACAACAGACCCAAGGGAAAGAGGAATGGTCTTCCGTCGAAAATTCGTGGAATTGCACCCAGAAATGACAGCAGTTACGGATATAAACCTCCGTCGGAGAATCGAATACATTGAGCCCAACAATCTCCTCTCTAAGAGGAAGTGGAAGTCCAAGAGGGAGAAAATCGCCAACTTCTGGAATCACAAAAACGAAACGGAAGTCCCACCGTGAACACCTGCGAGATCCCTGAAAACCCTAAACGTCTAGAAGAGAACTTGGAGCGTGCTCTATTCGATTTTAGTGAGACAGAACATGCTTAAAGGCATTCGCTGCTAAACCTTAAGATCATTAAGGCGTTATTGGCGTTAGTAGGCCACTTGAACTATATGTTAGTGTGAAGTGTGACGCTATACCTGTGTGAAGCTCTATCTATCACGCAGGCACAAACTCTTGTTTACTGTGCAGCGGTTGCAGCAGTTAGGACTTTAGCGTTAAGAACATCAGGGCATGAACAGCGCCACGCGGAAGGGCAAGCACAGAGCCCAGAGGCTGACCTGTCGCGTGGCGGACATCCTTCATTCACAAAACTTCGAATATAGAGAAACCGATTCGACGCTAGACCGAATTAATTGCCATATTCCGGCAGAGACCAGCTGTCCTAACTGCGCAGCTGCACAGATACAAAAAATCTAACTGCAGGAAAGAGCAGAATAAGGCTTTTAAGGCGGAAGAAAAACGGTTCTACCGTGAAATCGGTAAAGCCCAAGGACAAGATCGGACGTTCGAAGTTCCATGAGTAGAAGATATGGCTAATTATTGGGAGTCTGCCTGGAGAAAAAATAAAAAGAGCAACATGGAAGCACCGTGGTTTGTTCTCGAAAGAAAGTACATGTCCAGCGTTCTGGAAATGGAGGTAACCAACGTCATAACCTCTGAAGACACCAGAGTGTTGAGAAGGGCAAAAAACTGGCGAGCACCTGGACCAGATATAGGGTCCAACTTTTGGTGTACATAACGTACGTGTGTGCAACTAAAATATTAAAAGAAATAAACCTCTACCACCCCAAGCGATTTCAAATTTATAAAGGAATAGATAAATATATACAAAGGAGTTATTTCATTGCAATGAATCCTAGTTCTTAAGTACAATCTTTTATCAATTATATTTTCAATTGTAGCATGAAACAGTATTGTTAATGATTGCTAGTTCTTTGTACATTTAAATTTTCCGCCTAACGTAAGTGCGCAAGCGCAGCCACGTCGTGCCAACAGAGGAGGGTTCTGCGCCCCTTTAATAATGATAAATATATAAATCATATAATATATTTAGGTAAATTAATAATAATAACTACAATAATAAACGATACTATATTAGCCACATAATTTTTATTTAATTTTTATTCGGTTGCCACCTTTACCGTCGCACAGTGGATAATTTTTGTTTCAAAATCGTAGAACTTTTGATGGGGATAATCTAAAGCGATAAATTTTTATTTAATTGTAAGCGAATACCTACAGAATATAGGAAAATTGCTCAGGACTGAACTGAACTATTTCCACCGATTCGTATTTTATCATTTATGGTATTTTAAGATTTTTGGGGTCGCTTATTTCAAATCCGAGGCCAAACTATCAATTAAAAACGGCGGATTCGATATGCCTGATCAAGCCTGTTAGAACAACACTGATAAGGTTAAAATTTGCTAGTTCAAAGTTTCTTAGACCACTGATTTCCAAAATGAGGTCAAACTGTCAACATTCAAAATGGCGCCAATATGGCCGGCGGATGAAAGCTGTTAGAACAACACCAATATGGCTAAAATTTGCTATTTCAAAGTTTCTTAGGTACCTGATTTCGAATCTAAGGTGAAACTATCAAAATTCAAAATAACGAATCCAATATGGCGGATAAAAACTGTAAAAACAATACGAACATGACTTGAAACTGCCTTTCATCGTTAAAAAAATAAAAATGACAACCATTGAGAAATAGTTACTTTTATAACTGTTGCCATAGTAATAGATTTTATCAAAAATATCAATTTTTTCAACAGCAAATAAAAAGTTTTTGGTTCATGAGACGTTATTGAAGAGAAAACGATATATTTTTATTTTAATTGTAAGGAGATTCAATTGCATATTCTTTTCCACACAGGAATAATAATATAAGGTAAGGTTATTCAAGTTTCAATATGTTACTCTTCATAGAAAATTACCTTGAAACAATACAATGGTTAAGATTACTTGTACTTTTTTTTGTTATGTTCTATATATGATGATAAAAATAATTATAATTTAAGGAAAATTACGTTTCAAAATGAGCACCACTAAAAGTTTGAAGCGAAAATCAGGTCGCCCATGTAACAAGTCAAAAATAAGGAAGAACACTGGGAGAAAACGAGTACATATGGAAGGATCCTCTAAAGCGACCAAGTATAGAAAAGCTCATGAAATGATCAAGCATTCCGAGAATGACAGCTCAGTTATTAAATTAGCAGTTAATTTGAGTCCATTGGGCCCTACTGCTTCATGTGAACATTTAAATCAAACGCAATACTCAAAAGAATCTGCTTTAGCTTGATAGTCCAGCATGATAGTTATTAAATTAAGAAATTATTTGGATAACTGTTTTTGAATCAATCCCACTTCACAAAGTATCCGTTTTTGTCGTCGTTTAAGAATAGCACTTGAAAAAGTGGATGATTGTGCGATATTACACGAATTTAATCGCTTAAACGCATAAATTAAGAAGCTGGTACTGCATACATTTAAGATGGCTAATAATAAAAAAGTAAGAGTTGAGTTTGTCGTATCTTAGACAATGTTTGATAGGAAGTGTGTCAATGCCATTGTCGGTAATAAGGCCAAAAGTAGAAGCCCGATGTGATTGAGAACAGCTTATCGATTTGGTGATTTGGAAGACGAGTGTACTCCGAATAACACAGGCCTACAAAATTTCAAAAAACGAATAACCTAGAAACGAAACAATACTTGTCCAAAGGTTTTTGGTGCGCTGAATCCGCATCTGACCTGAGAATTGCTCCAGTACCTCAGGTTTTTGAGATATCCTAACCTAAATGTGCAAAAAACACGGTTTTTTGCTAGGTTCGGGATTAAATTAAATCGTGAATAAATTTTTTTTCTAAAAACTCGTTACTGCGTCTGAAAGTACCTCTCTTACCCTTCAAAACCCTTTTTGAATTTTTTGGATATCTTTTTTTTCTTGGAGATATCGTTCAATGAAGTTGAGTACTTTGCCGTTTTCGTGAATCTTACAGAAAAAAAGTTCGTCCGGAAAGCAGAACCAAAACCCATAAACCCACAACCCATTAACCCAAAACCTATGAACCGATGAATAGGTTTTGGGTTTATGGGTTGTGGGCTTATGGCAGTAACGAGTTTTAAAAAAAAATCAATTCGCGATGTAATTTAACCCTGAACATAGCAAAAGACAATGTTTTCGCCCGTTTAGGTTAGGGTATCTCAAAAACCTGAGGTTTGGATTTGGATTCAGTTCACCAAAAACCTTCGGATAAGTATTGTCTAGTTTCAGGGTTAAAAATCTTGTCGATCTGTGTAATTCATCTTTGAAATATGGATTGGTTTTACTCCAAGTTGAGATGAAAGCTTTCATACATTTGCTCCACATTTCATACCATCGAATGTTGGGATGTGAGAAAATCTTTAAAAGGTATATTTTCTTTAAACTTTTAAACTATCTCAGACGAACTACGCAACCCTTATGAATGCAATTAATGTCTTTACTCAAGCGTAGAATTTCTCGCTTTTTATATATTGAAATTAATCTACTTTGTCCGTTTGCTACAACAATTCAATAAGCGAAAAATGCATGTCTAAGCTAGAATATACAAAAGTTTAGAGGTTTGGGTTAATCAAATCTTGCGAAGGCATGGCACGACAAATACGGGCAATCTTGCAATAGGGTGTTTCGAAAAGCCAGAGCTTTTTGCGGAGTCTTTGGGACTGGATAAGCGTTTGGTTGGCAATATTTCTTGAGTATTATTAGCATTTAAATGTAAAAAGCAATTGAAATTAGGTACAAAATTTTTATTTTTGCATTATAAGTCTTAAGATCTGGGCGAAACATAAAATAAAAGCAAATTATACTCAAATAATTAGATGAACTTGAAAAGTTCTATTAGGAAACATATTGTCTGCATTACGAATAATCCCCTATGGCAAGAATGAATCCCACGTTTCATAAATGAATAAAACATAGTTGCCAAATAGCCAGAGAATTTCCTTTGCCAATGGTTTACTATTCAGAGGATACGAACGAATCCTGGCATAAGCTCTCCCGAAAAAATATGGTTTTACACTTACGTCAAATCATCAGAAAGAATAGGATAGTAGATGTTTTCCATCGTATTTTATGTTTATCTCACAGACCAAAAAATTTATATGATTTTGGTCAAAAATGGATTGAAATTATGCAAGAAACCAAAGACTGCATTGACTGTGAAGAGATTTGTTGCAGACGAGTAAGCAAATTCATAGAAGTCACTGATGTTTATTTTGTTGAGAAGTATCTAATATTGATTTCGTAAATATGTTAAATCAATCTTTTTAGCAGCAAATTTACGGAAGAAGCTGAAACAGAAAAAACCGCAATCTCGAAAGCGGTGAGACCAGTAATGACAATGATGCGACTAGTTCTGACTAGTTCTGAATATATTTGTGGTTGAAAGTATGTTCTATTTAATACGTTGAATCATGTTTATACAAATACCTGCTCTGATTATTTAATGATAATAATTATTATTATATTATTAATAATATTGTGTCAGAGTAAAGATTTATAAAGAGAATGGTCTATTTATCAACTTTGGTTACGTTCTTTATATTTATACCTCGTATTTGAAATCAAATTTTAGAAAAAGCCCGTCGTAGCAATTTTTAACTTCATAGGTGTTGTTTTTACAGTTTTTAACCACCATATTGAATCCGCTTTTTTAAATTTTGATCTTGGATTCGAAATCAGTGACCCCGAAAGCCCCGTAATATCAATTTTCAGCCATATTGGTATCTATACTTATATGTTGCAATAGACACATCACACAGCCCTTTCTTCTACAGGACTTATAAGAACTTTACAACAAGAAAAGAAGTCAGCGTGTCGAGAAGCACAAATGGAACCGGCAAATCGGCAAAATCATGAAACCGGCTAAACACGGCTGAACAAGCATTTCGGCACTTTCTCTACATCGTATAACTTTAGTTTTGGAGGTATATTCACGCTTTGCATAACTATAGACACTCCCTTTTTTTAAATTGTGAAGCTATTTTAAGGCTATGTGATCGGTTACGACTTTGAATTTGTATCCTTCTAAATAAGGCCAAAATTTTCTTATCGCCCAAACAACAGCTAAACTCTCCTTTTCGGACGCTGCATATTTTCTTTCGGCTCTGTTTAAACCTTTACTGGCTTATGCTCTCACATACTGATTTATATTCAATTATTTGAGTGGGTACAGCTCCTAAGCCTGTATCACTCGCATCGGTTTCTAACCGAAAAGGATGTCAGGGCAAGCCAAGATAGGTCATCAACAACCTCTTTATCGTTTCTATAGATTTTTCTTACTCATGGGTCTATTCCCAGTTTTTTTTAATAATTCATTTAAGGGTTTCATGATTTCAGAAAAATGTGGCATAAATCGCCTGTACCATGAAGCCATTCCTATTAAGCGCTGTAGTTGTTTTACTGTTTTTGGTCGCAAAAACTCTAAATTTGTCTTTATTTTGTCTTCATCAATCTGCAAGACTTTATTATTCACGAAAAATCCTAAGTATTTAATTTCCGAACAGCCAAATTTGCACTACTCTGGACTGATCGTTAAACTTGATTCTTTTAACCTATCCAAAACTAAGTTTTAATAATTCATAGTTTCTTCAAAAGTTTCTGAAACTATTATTATATCGTCTAAATAACAAAAACATTTGGCTTTAAGTCCGGAGTAATTATTTTGTCTATTAAATGTTGAAATCTTGCTGGCGCATTACATAAACGAAAAGGTATCCGTTTAATCCTAAGCATACCTTTTCCCGGAACAACAAATGCTGTAATTTCTCGCGAGTTGCGAGAAATTTGATTATAAGCCGAATGTAAATCTATCTTTGAAATATATTTTGCCCATCTCAAGGTGTGTAAGACTTCCACCATTATCGGCACCGGATATAAATGAAGGGCGACACTGCATACGAGCGTAAGTGCCAAATTTCCGAAAATCTTTTTATTGGCTTAAATTACTTGCTTTCTCCTAACTCATGTCCCTCTAGAAGATTTTAATCCAGTTTTATTTGGAAGTGGGTTGTAACGGATCTTTTGTTACATAGTTTCATTAGTCAAGTTTCCCACAATAAATCAAAACCTTGCTCAACTGAAGACAATGAAACGTGAAAAATTACCCAATATTCTTATGAAAATTAAAGCTACTCATCGACAAATCAATTAATACGATATTCATCAGAAATCGAAAATGCACAGATAAAAATTAAGAGAAGAACCGAGTATTGTTAAAAACCTAAATAAAAAATAACAAGTAATTTTTATTTGATTATCCCTAGATTGACTATTCTCTGTATCTCTAGAGTTGGAGCTCGCCACATTCTGTGCTCTTGAATGTACCCTCCCTTAAGCTAATGCTAATACTATTAGCATTAGCATTAGCATTTCCGGTATTCTGTTTTTGAATATTTGTTTCTTGTTCCGGTTTTTGGTCGCTATCTTGTGAATTTTCTTCGGACAGAAAAGTTACTGTTGGTCAGCTTTCTATCGTTCACTGATTCTGATTTTGGTTATTATTAAAATAACCTCTCACTCGTGAATAAATTAATTAACGCATCATTGATATTAAGGGATTATAAGGTAAGCGACCAAAATCTCTACCTCTATTGTTCCGGAATCGACCTTTGTAATTTCCTCGACCATTATTACCTCTATTTTTTCCTGAATTGTCTCTATTTCGATTTTGTCTTGAGTGCTGCCGTTTTGATTTTAACTATTATTTCCTTAATTTTGTCTATTTTCCTGATTTTTATTTTAATATTTACTCGCATTTTTTACTTTACAATTTCCGTTTCAAACTCCTTTCCTAGATTTTCTAATTCTTAAAAATTTTCGAAATCATTTCTTTTTATATACAATTTATATTCCAGTCTCAAATTTTCATAAGTTCTTCTTAATTCCCTTCCTAATTCCTTAATTAATCCCTTAATTCCTTTTTAATTCTTAATAATTCCAAATTTTTTCTTGGATGTAACTTTGCAAATAATTTTCTGATTTCAGTTAAAAATGAATGGATGTCTTGGTCTTGTTTCTGATTTTAGAATTTAATTTAATTTCTAATCTCCTTAGAAAATTTTTCATCTATATAAACTTTAGTAAAATCTTTTTTAAAATCTCCAAACTTTAAATCTCCAAATTTGATATTCTCTTTTAAATCAGTACAAGTCATCTAGGGACTGTACAGGGCTATCATCTCTACTATTTTTAAATTTAAATGGCCAATTAAAAATAATCTTAAATGGAGATTGAATCATGCCAAACGGAAAACATGCCGCTGGAATATTCGTATTAACTTGAGTTAGGCTATCTCTAGATTGGGTTTGTCTAGAATCTGGCCATCTACTATTATTTTGCACGTTATTATTTTGCGTAAAAGTAGGTCTTCGTTTAGATCTGCGTGACTCTAAATTTCTAAATTCTCTTTTTGACACAGTGTGCGTAAAATGCGTTTTTACTCACTCATATTAGTACGTAGAATGCGTTTTTAGCACACTCATATTAGTGGTTGTGTAATAGGCCGTTTTACGCACTTATATGACGCACACTGTGTCAAAAAATATCGTATGCAACTCGTGCGTACGGTTTTACGCACTTGTGATGATCGCGTGTGTAAAACCGCATTTTACGTACATGTTGCACAATACACTATTAAGTATGGCCGTCAACCGTATGCATCAAATCTACAATCAATGTACTCTGTATTTTCACTTTCTCTTTCCGAATAACGACTTTCGGGCTCGGACAACCTATACTCATTTTCTTGATTTGAATTTTCTCTATTATTTCCGTTACTTTCATGATCAAGATTTTCCCTACTTTCTTTTATTTTTGGTTAGAAATGCACTGCCTAATGTATACTTCGTTTGCTGCTAATTTTCTGTCTATCATATTTTTCCTTTTTCTCTAATTTTTTTAAAAATTCTGTCCATCTATTTTTTCGACTTCGCGTCTATTTTCGCGATTTTTTCGCCTAATTTAACTTTCTCTATTTCCTACTTCCCTATCTTGAACCGGATCTGCCATTTTCATAACTTTAATTTTCCCTGATCCTAACTTCATCTACTTTTCAATTTTAAAAAATTTCTATATTTAAAAAATTCATTTAAACATTTTATTTATTTTATGAATTTTGATTTTTAGGTTTAATAAACTTCTTCATTTTTCTTTCCAAAACCATTTAAAATATCTAATTTATTTTAGATCGTATTTCTGCGAACTTATTTCGCCTAGCAACAACTTATTTCTCTCGAAAATCGACGAGAAACGATGTGACAGAAAAGTCAAAACTAAAAATAAACTAGCGTTACATCAAGCTGAGACTTCACGATTTGGAAATCAATTTTATTTTAATTCTGAGAATAAGTAAAATTTTTTAACTTGTCACCTGATTTTCGACTTGATGTAGAAGCTTGGAAATTTTTATATGAATGAAAAGCTTTTGACAATAAAAAAAGACCCCCCGGCGGTTTTTATGAAATATCGATTTTTGAAGAAGTTCTCAAGCGATCAATAAAAAGTGCACTTTTTTCAGAAATTAATTACTCCTGAACCATCCAGATTAAAGTCCAAAATTTTGTGTCAACATTACTTAGTGAAGGATTTATCCACCGATAAACATGTCTTAGTCAGATTGTTAAATTTTAGGTTTATTTTTTTATGCGTTCTACACACGTAAATTCGTAATTTTTCTTGCTGTTCTGTGAATGAGACGTTCACGAAACAGAATATGAAAAAAATTGGGGTATTCGTAATTTCTAACATTGGAAAATAGATTTTTCTCGCTCGGCGCACGTCTCACTAGCGCACGCGTACCGGTACGAACTTGCACGCATGGTACGGCGACGCAAAAAACAAATGAAAAACATGTGTTTAAACAAATGAATATTGCTAAGCAGTGTGCATGTGGTTCATATGAATGTCACATTATCATTGTCTAAATTCCAGGTACTTACTGTAACGGTTTCCTATCGCCAGGGATAACTGACAAAATATTAAATGCTGAATTCAATTTATTTTATTCAGAAATTATTTTTTTAATTAAAAGCTGTAGCTTCGAGTGC
>JBAGKK010038407.1:0-10638 GCA_037177015.1 Euceroptres primus | reverse complement strand
TTTTTTCAATTTGAAAAAAGCCACGTATTCTTTGATAAATAAGGAATCATTTGATATGCCACTCGCATGCTCAAAATTCATAGCAAAAAACTTGTGGCTGTTTAAACAATTAATTTGTTAATAACTTTTGAAAATCGCCGTCGTTCTGCGGAAGCTGAATTTCGGTTAAAAGTTAATTACTCGTCTGGATGTGAAATCTATATTTAAATGGAGTAAAAGAGGGCTAGTGCGAGAGAACTAAAGAGGAGGAAAACTTTGATACTCGGAGATTTATTAAACGACATGCGTGAAGAAAATTTTATCTCTGTATAAAGAAAAAGATTGGTGAAATTAAAAATATATTGTTTTAATTAATGAAATCTGTAAAAACTCCGAAAGCGGCAGAGTTTTTTCTGCTTCATGCAACAATGTTGATAATATTTTCTGTAGGAGATTGCATGACGCGGAAGATTGGAGCGGATATCGCAGACACGATAGACCCCCAGCAAACTATAATGGTTGTAGTGCATTAACATCAGGGGTGGTTTCTCACTCACTTCCACAAAGGCCTTCAGGGTTCCTCTGAAGGCCTTTTTCGTCAAATTTACTTTGACCTCTCCAAGCTTGGTCTCCTTGAAGTGTCTCTTCAAGGCGTCCTTTACCTCTTCTTGCTCTGTCGTTTTGGAGGACGGTGGACGGTGGACTAGTGGACAAGCCCCTTTGTTTTCATTTTTTAAAAAAATTTCATTCAAGTCAAAAAATCATTTTCTCATCTGTGGGACAAGATTTGTTGGTCCCTGTTGCAAATATTCACAAAAGATCTCACTAGCTCTTATATAACTTCTCACTTGAGTTTTTTTAAAAATTTCATTTCTAATTTGAGATTCTTACATTCGAAGTTACTCCAATGATGTATAAAGCTATCGAATCTAAATTAAATATATAATTTTCTTATATGTTTTTTATATATGTTTTTTATATATGTTATTTATATATTTAAAATTTATATGTTATTTATAAATGTTATTTATATACCTAAACATTTTATTATATAAAATATGAGAAATCGGTTCGTATAATGCATTGGATTTTATAAATGTGACAGTTTAATGTTTGTTGCTAAAAATACCAGTAAAAAGAATAAACGACAACTATTTCAAAAATGACAAATTTCAACTTTTTGAAGTGGCTTAAGAAATCAATGAGGACTTTCCCAATAATAAAAAATTTCCCCAATCCCCCCCCCCTCTTTCCCCAACAAACATATTGTTAACCTGTTATTTGCTTTTGTTTTTTACAAATCAGATGCATCTAAATTTTAGAATTTTCTAAACGTTTGCAGAATTCTCCAAAATGCTTTAGCATTCTCCAAAATCTACCAAACACTCCCGAAATTATCTTAAAACCTTTAGATTCTTCAAAACTTATCTGAAATATGAAAAATTTCTCCAAAATATTCTAGACTCTTCTAAAATCTTCTGAGCACTTCCATTAGTTTCTAGAATCTTCTAGACGTTTCCAGAATCTCTTAGAATCCTGTTACTAATTCTTCTACAATCAACTAGATCCTTCTGGATTCTTCTATAATATTTTAGAATTTTCTGAGTTCTATAATAATTTTATAAAATATTAAAGAAGAGGGGTTAACCACTAACAATTCTGATTCTGTATACCTGAATTCAAGGATTTAAAGAATTGAAATTGACTTCAAAAGAATACAAGGTGAATTCTAAAACGATTTAAATTTATAGAATTGTCGCAAAGAAAATTTCTCTCACTGATTCACAAATTGAAGGCATAAATAATATGCAATTTTTTGAGATCTTGGGTTAAGAATAATATTTTTAATATTATTTTTAAAAATTATTCTATTTTTATTAACATAATTTATTACCATTTCAAATAATGCAGAGTTTCATAAAAAGTAAAGGATTCAATCTTGATATTACCACTTTCACTTGGTGAAATAGAATTCTTGTTTATTATTGCCGGTGAAGTATGTTTCTCGTTAAATAAAATTATAAACTCGAAATTCTTTTAGATTTTTTACAAAATCATGTTAACATCCCTTTCTTATTTACTTCGGAATTAACAAAAATTTTGCAACTGGACTTGATTTTTGTTTCCTTGCAACGAAGAAATAAAACATTCGATAGAAAATATTATTTGACATAATTTTTATTACGATGTATATTTCATTTTACTTCCTAAAAATCTAATTTACTAAAAAAATTCAAATCGAATCTACAATTAACATTTTGCAACTGCGCTTGAGTTTTTCCTTGTAACGAAAAAAAAATATTCGCTGGAAATTATTGTTAAACATAATTTTTAGTACGTTTATTTTATTTACTATTAATCAACTTGAATCTACAATACGATAAAATATAGAAACTTAAAATTATTTCTTGATTTTACAAACCTAAAATTAAAGTTGCACTTTTAATATATTTATTATCAAATTTAAACGCATTTGTCGTGAAGCTGATTTACATTTTTTAAGCATAAAGGAAAGCCGAGAATATTGTTACGGAAATTTCCGTGAAACTAGCATACAACACAAAGAAAACACACAGTGCTCTGAATTTTTCTCCCCGACCGTACTGCGCATGCGTCACGTCAGTTACGTCATTGGCACCTTTTGGCGCGTTTATTTGAAATAATGACAAATTTAAATTCAATATTTATAATAAATAATTTTTATTAAATGAATGAAAATAATTATTTAAGCTTAGATTAGACTTCTGAAGCGATGGATCGATTTTTATTTTAAAAAACTGTCAAAAAAGAAAAAGATTACTGTATGTAGAAATTTTCTTCTTAGGGAGTTGGTGCAAGCAACATGGCGACACATGCAGCTTCACAAACGCCAAAGGCGCTATTGCAAGCGGTAAGGGCTGGGACTGCCGCAATTTGGGCCCCTGGAATGGTCCCAAACGTGAAGCCTGCTGCTGAGAAGCAGGCTACGACGACTGCAGCGCAGCCTGCATAACATATGCCGGCTCCAACTGGTCCAGCTGATGTTAAATTGGCCAGCAGGGCTAGCACAACCAAAAAGCAGAATTTTTGGCTTACCATTTTTTTATTTTGGCTCCTGAAAACAAAATATTCATTTAGAATATCTGGTAATCGTGAAATTTGACATTTCACACTGCTTTTTCTGAGTTAGAAACGGGTGCTCCACTTTGCCCCATAAGTCCCGATTAGCCCAGTTTTACACGGTAGCTTAAAAAAGCAATTTTTTATTTTGTTATAAAAAAAGATATACATATTTATCTAATACTGTCAAAACGAGAGTACTATAGTATAGAATAGGGTGGGACAAAAAAAATTAGAAATCAAAAACACCTTAGCACTGAAAAGCTTCATTTTGGATCCCTTATAACATGAGCCAAATTTGAAATAGACTGATCCTAAGATCCTAAGATTCCGTGGGGCTAAAATAATTTTTAAAAAATTATTATTTTCAGTTTTGGAAAGATTGCTAATTTAAATTGTTTTGTCATGATCAACTGACATAACCTCAAACTAAAAATCAGACTTTAGAACCAGCAAAAGAAAACCAAAATTATTAATCTCAATACATTTTGGAAGAAGCAGCAGTACGTTTCTTAGAAAAAATGTGTTTGGGTTAAAATTATTTTTCTAATAAATATTTATTTGACAATTATAGTTTTTTATTTAATGTTCTGAAACAATAGTAATTTTTATCTAATCTCAATAAACAATACCTCATTTTGTTCTCTACAATTCTGTTCGTTGAGTTTTATTAAAAATCATTTATTTAGGAATTGTTAAAAAAACGAAATTTGTACAGTCTTTCTTTTATAAACAAATAATTTTTTATAAAATTTAACCAACAGAATAGTAGAGAATGTTCGAACGAATAAAATGAGCTATTTTTTTAATTAAAATTGGATAAAAATTACGATTGCGAAAATTAAAGAAGAAACTCTAAATGTGAACTAATTGCTATTTATGAGACAAATAATTTTGACCCGAATTAATTTTTTCTAATAAGTGTACGGCTGCCTCTCCCAAAATGCATAGAAATTAGTTTTGGTTTTATTTTTACTAGTTCTAAAAACCGTTCTTTGTTTTGAGGTTATTTCAGTGGGTCATTCCGCTCCAAAACGACAGTTTTTAGAATTTTTTATTGAAGTTAAAAAAAATACTTTTTATAGTAGCATGGGTTGAAAAAAAATTTGGATATCGAAAACAGTCTGACAATGAAAAGCTTTAGTTTTTATATAATATGCACAATTTTTTTAAATCTTGTCAGATTATAATATTTTGAGTTTATCCAAGAGAAAACCTCATTTTTATAGTCCTTAAAAAACTAAAATAAATTTTAAAAGCTTCGTAAACTATCTTAATTTTTTTTGAGCCTCTGGAAATTTTATCGCACTCAAAATTTACCTGAAAAAAGTGAGAAGACTTTAGCATTAAAAAAAATTTTAAATAAAAAAATTCAGGATTGGGTCATTTTGAATGCCCAGAGGCTCAAAAGAATTTTAAGCAAACGTACAAAGCTTTTAAGAATTATTTTTAGTTTTTTGAGGCTTATGAAAATGAGATTTTCCTCTAGAAAAATTCAAAATATTAAAATTTCACAGCATTTTTAAAAACTAGGCATATTATGTAGATTACAAAAGTGCTAGGCTGTTTTTGATTTTCAATCTTTTTTTCGACTTATCCTGCTACAGAGTGTTGTCTTTAAATTTCAATAGAAAATTCCAAAACTGTCGATTTTAGCGCACGTTGAAGAAAAAAATAAAATAAAAATTAACTTTGAAAAAAATCTTTTTTTTTACAATTAATTCAAAAAACATAAAAATATAACTTTTTCAAAAAAGAGAAAAAAATTCTGCATTTCAATTCCTATATCAATGTACTTTCCAAAAATAAAAATAAAAAAAAATAAATTCGATAAAACATTTAGTTGTTTTTATTATAGTAAAATTATTATTTTTTGTTATTTTTTTATAAAATTATTATTGTCGATAAACTCTTTAGCTTTATTATAGTCGTACAATAATTTTGCATAGTTGTAAAAATAATTTTTTAATTACTACTATAATAAAGCTAAAAATAATATTAATGTTTATTAATATTTTAATTAATTACCTTTTTTAATAGCTTTCAAGAAAAGTAATAGCAAACGATTAAGAAGTGAATAAATTATTATATATAATTAATATTAAATATATGCGCACAATTTAAAAAGTCGTAAGTCCATGCAGTAGAGATTCACAGAGGCATGAATTCTTAAGAATTCATCTTGGATTCTTTGGAATTCACACTGAACTCTTTGGAATTTACCGCTGAAATTGACATTTTTTGGAATTCACTTTGAGTTATTTGAAATTCTTCGGAATTCAACAGGAATGATTCTGATTTTTTTCAAATTCACCAGGAATTGTTCGGAATTCACCAGGAATTCTCCAGAATTTACCAGGAATTCTTCAAAATTCACCAGCAATTCTTCGGAATTCACCAGGCATTCTTCAATACTGCCAAGGAATTTTTGGGAATTTACCGGAAATTCTTCGTAATTCAGCAGAAATTCTACGAAATACTTCGGAATTATTCACCGCGAATTCCAAAGAATTCCTTCCTGGTGAATTTTGAATAATTCCTGGTGAATTTTGAATAATTTCTGGTGAATTTTGAATAATTCCGAAGAATTTCCGGTGAATTATAGTTGAATGGAAAATTTTTCTGATGAATTCTAACGAATTCCTGATTAATTACAAACATTCATATTAATTCCGAATTCATATTAAAGTCTAAAGAGTTAATATTGTGAATTCCAAAGAGGTCCTTATAAATTCCAAAGAATTCACGGTAAATTCCGAAGAATTCCCAGGGAATTGCGGATAATTGTTAAGAATTCCGAAGAATTCCTGATGAATTCCCAAGAATTCCTGGTGAATTCCGAAGAATTCCCTGTAAATACTGAAGAATTACTGATAAATTCTGTGAAATTCCCGGTGAATTCTTAAGAATTCCGAAGAATTTGTGATGAATTCCGAATAATTCCCAGGAACCCGCAGTGAATTCCAAAGAATTCAAAATAAATTCTCAAGAATTCAAGCTTCTGTGAACCTCTACTGCAAAAGTAAAGAAAAATTATTTTTAACATTTTTTTTGCTACTTGGAAAATCGAGTCGAATGTAGAAATGTTTTCAGTTTATCAATTTTTGAATAAAAAAAATGTGTAAATGAGTATTTGAAAAGATCATTTTTAACTATTGTGTTTCACACAAACTTGTTTTTGTCTCAAAAATAAAATTTTGCATGAGATTAAGTATCTGTTCCTTTGTTTGTTTTTTTATTTCATATCTTAGCTGTGACTATACATAACGACTGACGAATAAGTGATGTTGATAATACTTTATACTTATTTGAATTTCAAGGACTCTTCACGACTATGACACTTCGATTGTTATTTGTTTTTGCAAGATTATTTTTTTTTTTAAATTCTGGATCAAAGAATTTTTCTGCTTAACAAATGAAAATTTATTTTCTTCTCGAAAAAAAATTAAAATTATGTACAAAATTCATTATATTTATATGCATAAATCTAAAATTTCCAATATTATTTTTAATGTCGAAATTCAATACATTTTTGCCCGTAAAGGGAGTTTAAAAAATAGGACATTTTAAAATCTTTAAAATTTTGAATTTAAAAGTAGTAATGTTCAAATCAGTACTTAGTAATTTTTCGTATTTTACCATTAAATTTATTTAAAATAAAAGGACTTCCGAAATTATGCATATTTAATAAAACATTTGAATAATTTAATTTTAACTGTTCTTAGTAATATTTTATAATATTTATATTTATAATATAATTTATTTATATATAATACAATAAATTTATATTTTTCTAATATAATTTTGATAAAATTAGCTTTGACTGTTGGGTGTGAATCTAAATAAATAAATAAAAAATAAATAAAACATAACATTTATTAATTTCAGATTGACTTTATAGGCGAAAATATTTGTAAATATTCATTTTCTTATTCATTATTATAAAATTATTATTTTTTATTTCAATAGCAAAATTTGTTTTCACGAAATATTTAATGAGTCTCTAGTGCGCATGCGCAATATTATTGGTCAGGTTAGGATCTACATACTTAATTGGTCTTGTTTAAAATAATGTAAACACTGATTTCTACTTGTTTCTCACTTTATAGCAATTTCTTCGTTTGGAAAAAATTTATAAAAAAAAAACTAGTAAATAAATTATTTGTGATCAAAATAATTATTGTTAAATTATCTCCAATTTAAATTTTCCCGCCTTCACTAAACTATTTCCAATTTTTCATGAAATATTTCACGAGACTGAAATTTCATTATATTTTACAAAATAAAGTAACAGGTCAGGAGAATAGTGGTGGATAAAATTGGAGAGGGGAAATCGAGGGGAGAGTTTATTCCTAGCTATTTTCCAGATTGAAGAAAAATCAGAATGTTTCATCAATTCAAAGAAAATATTTCAAAAAGAACCTTTTGTTGAAGGAAAGTATTTCAAAAGTTAATTTCCCCCCTCCCAAAAGAACACAATTATTAGACGAACAATCTGTTCGAATTATGGGAAGACAATTTTTGTCATATCTCATGTTTCAGATGAGAAATTAATAATGTATAAGTACTTACAAGTTCTTTGCTTTTGGATTTTCCGAAGAGCTGACCCTGGATTTTGAAACTTTAGGAATAAAGTTTTGAAAATAATTGAAGAACTGACGAACGAAAGCGTCCTTTCAAGAGAACGTCTATTGACGCAGTAGCTGTGTGGTGCGAGGAACCTGTATAAGCTTGTGAAGAATACACGAGAAAAGAAGGGAATTCCCAGAATGACGTGGAGTTCTTGGCTTCAAACAATCGGCAGGGTTGTGTAGTTACGCGTAACTAGAAGTTTTATGCGTAAAATACATAAATGAGATATTTTACGTAGAAAACCAGTAAAACACCTAGTAAATTACACGACAATATGGCGGACATGTAGAAGCACTCATGACGTCACTTTAGTACCTTTTATCAATTTTATCCATGTTATCTTCTTACTAGAGTAAATAGGTAATATGTTGCGCTAACAAATATATTAATAATATGTGTAATTATTATATTAATGAGTCACTTTTATGAAATTGTTTGTTCTATCAAAGTTTGTTCACCTACAAATAATAATGCTCTGTTGGAAAGTGATCTTACCGACGGGGCATGACGTCTGTGAGTGCAACAAACGATCACGTCTAGTTGCGGAGAGTATGAAATGGTGGAATACGACATGGTGCAGGTCCGACTGGAGCACTTTGGTACAACCAGGGGTGCGTTCCACGGGACCACCCGAGTGCACACGGAGCCGTTCCACGGCTCTAGGTGAGTGTTCGGCTTCACCCGGGTGAACCATTTAGTGATCACTAGGGTGAAGAGTGGGGGTCACTCGATGGGTGACTATTTCACCTACCGAAAATAGGTAGGTGAAAGCGAGTTAACAGTGAAATTGGCGGGAAGAAGTGGCGGGAAGTCGAAAGTTTAGTACGCCAACAACGATATCACCGTAAGCAATTGTTTTCTTACTGGAATTTTGGAGATGGCTGCTAATCTAGCTCCGTCCACATTTTCTAAACTTTCGAATGCATTAGGCTTCATTCGCAAATGTTCTTTATTTTGATTAGAATTAAATTGTGGAACGGTTCTTTCAACGAATCCTCTTATTTTCACGGGTGTCACGCTTTCACCGCGACTTTTCATTGATACTTCCATATTGATTCCAGTTTCTACCTCATCATCGCTATCTTCTTCACTTTCTACAATTATTGAAAACATAATTGTTTGTAATAACAATGGCCTCGATAATCCAGCAGCAATTAAAACCTTCTACTCCTGCACTTGCCTTTTATTGAACTTTTGTGTAACATAACCTCAATTATCTTTTCCCAAACATTACGCGCCAAACATACAAATCTAAACATACACCCGGCGCATACTCGAAGCCGTTCATTCTACCGTTCCCCTTTCAGTTCGCCCTAATAAATTCCGCCCACTTCTTCACTTCACCAGCGAGTGCACTCGAGTGGTCGCTTCCAGTTACACACCCCAGAAGGATGAGTTGGAGACACTGTAGTAGGTTAGGCGGGAAAATACAAATTTCGTAGTTTCTCAAAGACATCCAAAAAGCTTCCTGAAGTCTCAACGGCAACCAGGTCTCAACAAAATACATAAATGAACAAGCAAAAAGAGGAAAAATCAATTCTTAAAATTAAAGTAGCCTAAAAAAATAATCTTAGCCTTGGAAAACCGTGCAGCTTCCAGAGTCGATAATACGCGATATTTAAAGATAATCAAATACAGTATTTTATCTAAAAATTGCTCTTCCTTAGTCATTAAAATTTTATAATTTAAGCAATTATTTATTAAAAATATTGAATTCACATATTTTATTTATTTCCAATAGGCGCGTCAATGAAGTGACCGATGTGACGCATGCGCAGTGTGATCAGGGAGCAAAATTCTGAGCATTGTGGTCTAAGGAACTTAGGGTCCCTACTGTGGTCGGCAGGGATGGGTAAGTAAAATACTTGTGATTAACTTAGTTTTCTACGGTAATATACCTGTTCTTTTTCGTCACAAGTTTTCTACATGATGTAAATTACATCTTGTTCTCTAGAAGAGAACAACTCTGTAGCAGAAAATTAAAAACTTAAATTAAACAGCCAATCAGAGGTTTTCTACATGTATTTTACAGATTCGAGGTATTTTACGTAAAATACCTCCTTTAGGTATTTTACGTGAGAAACTTCCAGTCACTTAAAAAACTTCCAGTTACGCGTAACTGCTCATCCCTGGTGGTCGGGCAATCTTCTGCGTTCTTAAAGGCATCAGAATCGACCGTGTGTTTAGAAACTCATCAAATTTGAACATTACTACCCAGGGCTGGAAAGTATTTCAAGAAAAATGTAATACAAGTACAGTCGGACCTCCGCCATGTCATATTCCACCATTCCATATTCTCCGCAACTAAAGTCGGCGTCAAAAGTACGCGACCCTCACTTTGATCGCTCACAACTCGTTCAAAAAGAATCGTAGAATATTCTAGCCAGGTACACAGCTTCTAACACTTTTTATACGGTGGCTACTCTCATTAAATCCAGAAATATTCTTAAAGGATTATCTCGCAAAATATTGCTCTAATTTCATTTCTTTTAAGCGCATTTCAATCACGTTACAAAACTGCACATTTTAAGCCCTAAAACAACTTCCTATCATTATTTCTTTCCAAGATATGTTTGTGGAAAACGGTCTGTAAATGGTAAACAATTTCATATTTCGAAATTTCGGAAACTGCGTTGCATTCTAGACACCTTAAGGGTATTGGATAAACGACTTTGAAAATGGCCGACTGGCTCTGAAATTTGTCAAGTCCAAACCCCCAATTTTTCCGGCACTGGAAAATACGTATATTTAATTTAAATTTTTATTGAGATGAAATTAAATTATACTTACGTGTACTCTAGTGATCTCGCAGTCGATAAAACTTTGTTAATTGTAGATGGGACAAAGTTTAGTCTGAAAGTATTTCACAAAATTCCGAGGAAGCAGACGAAAATTTAGAAAGAGATGGTCATAGGAGAAGCTACACTT
>JBAGKK010038396.1:0-10638 GCA_037177015.1 Euceroptres primus | reverse complement strand
AGCGTCAACTACTATGATCTACTATTAACGGCTAATGGTGGTGGCAGCAAATGAGGGGAATATGACATGGTGGAAGTTTACATGGTGGAGGTCCGACTGTATTTAATTTTGTTATTTCCTAATTAAAAGAGTAAATACCACAGGAAAATGTATTCGGAATCAACTAGCATTTGTTAAAAATGATTAATTTACTCAACTTTAATTACATCATTTAAATTATATTTTAAATTTTTAGTTCTAATTTAACTTTAATGATATTTATTATCATATATTATATATTATATTATACACACACATGTATATAATATATTATATACACATATTATTATATAATTTATAAAATAATCCAGTCGAACCTCCACCATGTCATAATTTCGGGGGGAGTTATGAAATGAAGGTGGCGGCTTGGAGGGGAAATTAGAAGTTGCGCAGCAGGCATTTGCGCACACACGTATGTATCCATGTGTGGGTGTAAACTATCTGCGCAAACGCCGTCCTGAGAGTAGGGGCAAACGGTCAAGACTAGTTGGGGGGAATATGAAATAGTGGAATATGAGATGGTAGAGGTCTGACTGTATAATTAAATTGAATGAATTAAAATTAAAATTTTAAATGTTTGAGAATCCTAATAAATTTCGAAGACAGGGATTTACAGTCGGACCTCCACCATGTAAACTTCTACCATGTCATATTCCCCTCATCTGCTGCCCTCACCATTAGCCGTTAATAGTAGATCATAGTAGTTGACGCTTGCGCAGATGGTATCCCGTGTGTACACATTACCTATACATAGTTTACACCCACACATAGATACATACGTGTATGCGCAAATGCCTGCGCAACTCCCAATTTCCCCTCCGAGCTACCTCCATCAAGTAATAACTCCCCCCGAAATCATTACATGGTCAAAGATATTATAATATCTTTGAGGGTGCCTACTACATGGTAGCTACAGGAAGATTTTGACTTTATCGACGCAGTGTGACGTCATATTAAAATGCCTTACTACCTCTGGCAAAGACTATAGTAACGTCCTAACGTCTTTGCCTCTGGTAACTTCTCCATAAATTTCCGACATTACGGTAAATTACCAATAGAAAATTACCGCCTTAGAAGTTTATGGAGGGGAAAAATCCTCACTTTCGGCTGGCAGGAACTTTCTGTCTGTTCTTTGGAGCACTTTGGAGTTCGAAGGCTCGGATCGGTGCTTTTTAGATAAAACTTAATTAAAATAGAAACTGGGTTGAATTAAAGATCGCGATGGCGACAGTGGACGAGGTTTTTGAGAGCTGGGAAGACATGGAAGCTTCCGGGGTGAGTGAAACTAATCAAATTATCAATCTCACTTTGTTGATCTCTGAATTAAGGTCGGCATTGTCACGTTAAATTTACTCAATATGCCTTTTAGTTCAAGACGTTCTAAAACCCTTTGTCCTACTTTCATTGACTAGAAACACTCAATTTTTCAATTCATTAAATAATTCCCATTTGGTGTCTATTTTTTTTCGAACTTAATTGCCTCATTTTTTGGTTATGGTGATAAACGATGTCCATTGGTCGCCACTTTCAACACGCGCTTTTTATTTTTAGTTACACGAAGACACCAATTTTTCGATTCTAGAATTGTGGATTCTTAAATTTTTATTTTCTATAATTAGATTTTACACAAAATATTCTAATCAACGAATTTAAGAAAGTGTTTTTATTTATAGTTTACTTTTTAAACACCTTATGTTTTTACAGCATTTTCTTGTTTTATTTTATACAATTTATATGATTATTAATTATATATAATTTTAATTTATAATAATTTATCATTTCTATTATACATATATATGAGGCATTATTTCTCAAGTGTACCCACCCCACAAAATGAATTTTCTCCGATCAGGCTCAAATTTACAAAAAGTTTAGTTCTATTAGATGGCACTTCAAAAAAAAAAAGATTGATCAGTTTGGTCAAAAACTCGCCGAGGTAGAGGGGGTAAAATTTTTGTACTTAGCGCAAAGAGCCTCTATTTTGGATATAAATATCTTTTTATGTATGGCACATAAAAAATTTTGACCCAAACGTTTTCGATCAATTATTTCCCAATCTTTCGAATGAAATAAAAAAATTTTGAAAAATTCAAAATTTAGCCATCATCTTTGAAAATCAAAAATATTTTTGATTTTTTTTCAAGTTCGACCCTTTTTTTTCTTCTTTTTTTAACTAAAAATAAAGCTTGATATGTTTACTTTCAGATCCTTGAATAGCAAGATGTCGTTTTTTGTTGTTTTTGAAAAATTAAATTTTAAGTAACCTGGTAAATTCAATAAATTTTTCCTATGTGCGAAAAAAATTCGGAAAATTTTTTGCACGTACAGTTTTTGATAAGAAACAATATTCTAAAAACAGAAATTCAAAAAAAATGTTTTTTTGATTTTAGAATTTTTTGAACATTTTCAAAAATGAAATTTTTTGAATTTGGTTAACTGCGCATTTTTAATGTACAATTTACATGTAATGTACAAATAACCTTTGTACTTATATAGATTGCGCATTTTTAGGGCGCAATTAATGAAATTAAGAAAATTTCATTTTTAAAAATTTTCAAGAAATTCTAAAATCAACAAAAAATTTTTTTTTAATTTTCATTTTTAGAATATTGTTTCTTATAAAAAAATGTACATGCAAAAAATTTTCCGATTTTTTTCGCGCACAGAAAAAATTTTCCGAATTTTTTTCGCGCACAGGAAACATGTTTTGAATTTACCAGGTTTCTTAAAATTTAATTTTTTAAAACCAACAAAAAACGACATTTTGCTATTCAAAGATCTGGATGTAAGCATTTCAAGCCTTATTTTTAGTTTAAAAAAAAAAAGAAAACAAAAGGGTTGAACTTGGAAAAAAATCAAAATTATTTTTGATTTTCAAAAATGATGGCTAAATTTTGAATTAAAAATTTTTTTTATTTCATTCGAAAGATTGGGAAATAATCTATCAAAAACGTTTGGGTCAAAATTATATTATATTATTTATATATATATATATATATTATGTCCGAAATAGAGGCTCTTTGCGCAAAGTACCAAAATTTTATCCCCTCTACTTCGATGAGTTTTTGACCAAACTGATCAATTTTTTTTTTTTTTTTAAAGTGCCATCTAATATGACTAAACTTTTTGTAAATTTGAGCCCGATCGGAGAAATTCATTTTTTGGGGTGAGTGCACTTAAGAAATAATGTCCCATATAATGTTTCCACATTAATATGATTTAAGTTGATTCAAAATTAATGCTCTTAAAATTCGCTCTTTTATAATCAAAGAGTAAAGTGTAAGTCGAAAGTATCTCCTAATCGTGCACATTTTAGGCGTTAATAGGGAGTCATTATTTTAATTATGATTTTATGTAACCAATGTTATTGTCGAACGATGGAATTGTAGCATTTTATACTTCTACAAATAAAGAACTATCTATCTATCTATTTATCTATCTATCTATCTTTTAACTAAACTAAACAAAGCATGCATTTTAATTAAGTAAAATGATTTTAGTAGGCTGTGAGATAAGTAGACGTGAAATGTATGTTTTTAGGTTAACAACTGTGTACTTTGAAATTTAAGATTGATTATTTTTAAAATTCGGAGATTATATATTTATTACAGTCGAAAAATCATTTTATAGTTATTATAACTATAAAGAAATATTATTTTCATGAGCTCGAACGATATTTAAAATTTATTACAAATAAACATGCTCTTATTTTAAAGAATAAGAACATTTTAAAACTAAAGTTAATGTAATTAATGTAATTCATTAATAAATTTGTTCTTTTAGTTTAAATTTCATCTTATCATTTTATTTTATAAGCAGCATATTATTGGGACATCCTGAAGACATTTAGAGGATAACGTGTGCCAATAAAGTAGCTAGACAAATTTAAAATAAAAATAGTAACTAAGTAAACATTGAAAATTTTGTTAATATTTACGTTAAAGTTTGTTTACATTGTGTACCTAAAAAAGAAGTTTGATTTAGAAATTCGTCATGAAGGTGGCTAGCCAAAATTATTTACGAGAACGCGTTTACGATACGCTCTAAAAAGGAAGTTTTAGAACACTTTTTAAAAGAAAATGTCGCTCGTTCCACACTTTATTCAATTTTCCAGCGTTATGAAAGTGGCAAACCATCCGTTGCATTAAAAAGACAAATTAAAAAACAAGCTGGATAAGCCCCAGCTCCAGAAATTGAAGAAAGCTGCGGTAAACAAAGCTGGAGCATCGAATCGGAAGTTAGAAAATTCGGCATTTCTAAAGAAACAGTTCCTTCAAATCTGATCAAGATTGATGTTCGTTATCATAAAAGAGTGACTGTTCCTCGATACAGTGAAAAGCAACTAGAAGAAATCCCTAAAAAGTGTAGAATTTTACGCCAAAAATATTTTAATGGCCATGTTGAGGTAATTCTTTATGAAAAATATTTCTTTTATGCTTAGAATAATGGAGAGTAGAATGCGGGATTTTACACAGACAATATCGAGAAGACTTCTGGCAATATACGACTCGCTGCTGAAGGTAAATTTGAGCCAAAAATTTTTGTTTGGGTAGTCATATCGGTAAAAGGAGTGTCTCAACTGTACATGCAAAATTCCAAAACTCCTGCCGTAAAATCAGACACACAAGCAATTGTCTTATCAAAGTTCAAAAATTCATCAGAACTACTCACTCTGGTGACAATATCTTTTTTGGCCGGATCTAGCAAGCAGCCATTATGCAAACAAAACTCTAGAGTGTTTGAAAAAAAATCAATTTCGTCTCAAAATATGCAAATCCACCAAACATCCCGAAGGCTAGACCGAGGATTGTTGGAGCTTATTATGTTAGGAAGTGTTCAAGGGAGGTTAGGAAGCAAAATCCAATGAAGGCCTCAAAGGAAGAATCAAGAATTCTGTTAAGAAAGTTAACATGGAGGTCGTCCAAACTATGATCTGAGGTATAAAATCAGTTACGCAAAATTGAAGATCACGGTCCTTTGGTTCTCTGCAAAAATTAAAAGTAAGATGTCTGTTGAATACATTTTCAAAATAAATTAATGATTAAAAATTAATGATGTACAGTAAAATACAATTTTATTTATGTATGTTTTACATTTGTCCAGCTACTTTATTGGCACACGATATCACAGAGACATTTATAGTATCTGTTGAGGATATGTGAGATATCTTGGAGATATCTTGTTCGGGATAAACGAGAATGTCTTCAAAGGTTGACAAATCGATAACGAAATGTTTACGATTATTAAAAATTATACATTTAGAATTAGAGGCGAATTAATTAATTGCAAAATTATTTTAGGCTCTCGACCGAAAGTTGAACGACCTTCACGTAAATCCTCTAGATGAATTAGAAGACGTAGAACCTTCAAGGTACAATTACACTGTGTTTCCTTTAAAAATAAAAAAAAAACTCGTCATAAATTTCGAATTTGAAACAATTATCAATTACGAATGACAAAAACCACTATTTCCATAAATAATAATAAGATCCTCAATAAACAGAAGGATAATAAATATTTAAACGATGAACTTTGCATCTTTACTTTTTTAGATTCTTATTTAAATATTTTTTTATATATTCTTTAGGCTCTCAAACAATCACAACTCAGGAACTAGGATGATAATTTTAGGAGACGACGCTGTGCGTTCTCAGTACGTTCCCCCAAAACCGACTGTAAAAATTCTGAAAAGGCCTTCTAGAAATTCCCAGGGGGGCGGAGATGGTCCACTTTTAAATGGAGAGAAGCCAAAGCAACCAATCAAATCTTTGAAACAAGTAATTATTAACAATTTAATAAATTCGGACTATATTCTATTTTTCAGTTCTTGAAATTTAAGGCGACTGATCTGTTGTTTGCAGAGAGAACAAGAGTACGCGGAGGCCAGAAAGAGAATTTTAGGAGAAGAGAAAAGCCCCGAAGAAAGACTCATACAAGAGGTGAACAAAATCCAACCGAAGCCTTCAGTCTCAGGTAATTTTTCAGTTTCAAAAATTCCTACCGGTCTTAATCAATTTTTGCCGTTCTCAAAAATATTTTACAACCATTTCCAGCTTTTCAAATTATTCTGCAGCGATTTAAATCGCAGATAGAGAAGCGAAGTGAGCGACCCAAAAAACCCTCACAATATGAGTTTTAAAAAAATTAGACTATTTTTAAAAATTCCCCTTTGCCATATTGGCTTCATCTTGAATTTTGAAAATTATAAATTTTTGACCTCAGAAGAGGAAGAAGAATTTTTGACCAAAAAACCCCTAGAAGACGAGTTTCAAAAAATTAGTATATTTTTAGAAATTCCCTTCCACCATATTAGCTCCGCCATTTTGAATTTTCAAAATTCTAAAATTTTGACCCCAAATTTGGATTCAGCGATCCAAAAAACTTTCGGAAAACAAGCTGACTAAAATTTTGGATGCAAGGAATTTCGAGTACACACCTCAAAAAAATTACGTGGATTCGGCAGGGTCAATGTGACCCTGTCGTTTCTTTAAGGGGCTGCCATTTGAAAAATAGATAACCGATTTTAACCAAAAAAATATGGAGAACTTGAAAAGCATTGCTAAAAATATATTTTTTTAAATATTGTGAAAAAAAAATCATTTCGACGCTTGACAAATTAATACTGTCGCCCTTTCTAGCAGTGATGCTAACGAGTGCATACTTTTTCGCAAACCCGGCGCAGGGAGAGGGAAAACCGTCTGATTGTTTAGATTCCGCGCGATTTTTTGAAATGATACTAACTAATCAGGTGGTTTTCCCTCTCCCTGCGCCGCACAGTTGGAAAAAAGCATCTTTTTTGGACAAAAATCGACCTAGAGTACAATTCTTAACCGATTTTGCTGTTTTTTTTTTATTTTTTAGAAACATCTCTAAGTCTTCCAGGTATAACGAGTTACTGCAAATATTTCACTCTGTTTATACAAAAATTTGTTATTTAACGACAAAGTTTAAACTTTCTCTTGTCTAACTTTTCAGTGATACCATTTCTTTTAAGATTTTCAAATTTATTAAAACAGGTCATAAATCAATGTAATGACTAACTAAAAATAATTTCCAGCCGGTTAGAGTAAGAAAAAAAGAATTGTTTTTAATGTTATAAATAAACTATTGAACAACAGTAATTTTTTCATGATTCGCAATGATTAGCTATTTTAAATCCATAGATTTTGTATAAAATATGACAGTTAATAATGTGCGCTTACAATTAGTTAAGAATAGCTGCTGTTCACCAATTATTTAAACAATTTTTATAAACAAATGCACACTTTAACCATTTTTTCATTAATAGGCTTCATTGTTTTGCAGAATCAACTTTAAATGATTTGACAAAGACTCCTTGTTGTCGTATTTTTCATAACTAAAAAAACTGTAATTATATAAACGATTTTTATAAACAAATGCACATTTTCACCATTTTTCATGAATAGGCTTCAGTTTTTTTCGCGCAATCAACTCGAAACATTTTTCCAAAGACTCCTTGCTAACATATTTTTCATAATGACAATAATTGTTAAATACATAAACAATTTCTATAAACAAATGCACATTTACACCATTTATTCATGAATATGCTTCATTTTTTTGCGGAATCAACTCGAAATATCATGTCAAAGACTTCCCGCTGTCATGTTTTTCATTGTAACAAAATCTGTTAATTATGTAAAAAAATTGTATAAACAAACGCACATTTTCACCATTTTTTCATGAATAAGCTTCATTTTTTTTATAGAATCAACTTGAAATGTCATGCTAAAGACTTTTTACTGTTATATTTTTTATTGTAACAAAAAATTGTAACAAAAACTGTTAACTACATAAAAAATTTTTATAAACAAACGCACATTTTCACCATTTTTTCATGATAAGGCTTAATTTTCGTTTAAAGACGAAAGACTTTAAGGGACGTTAAAACGTTTAACTTTAAAGACGTTAAAAGACTTAATAGCTTTTATCAATTTAACATATATGACAGCAACGAGACCGTGGAAAAACATTTCTAGTTCATTCCACAAAAAGAATTAGGCCTATTTATGAAAAAATGGTCGAAATGTGCATTTGTTTATAAAAATTGTTTACATAATTGACTATTATTGTCATTATGAAAAATATGGCAGCAAGGAATCTTTGGCAAAACATTTCGACTTGATTCCGCAAGAAAATGAAGCCTATTCGTGAAATAATGACAAAAATGTGCATTTGTTTCTAAAAATTGTTTATACAATTAACAGTTTTTGTCACTGTGAAAAATATGATAGCAAGAAGTCCCTGGAAAGACATTTCTGGTTCATTCCGCAAAAAAAATTAGACCCATTCATGAAAAAATGGTCAAAATGTGCATTTGTATTTAAAAATTGTTTATATAATTAACAATTATTGTCATTATGAAAAATATAGCAGCAAGGAATCTATGGCAAAACATTTTAAGTTGATTCCGCAAAAAGAATCCTTTTCATGAAAAAATGATTAAAGTGTGCATTTGTTTATAAAAATTGTTTAAATAATTGGTGAACAGCGGCCATTCTTAACTAATTGTAAGCGCACATTATTATCTGTCATATTTTATACAAAATCTATTGATTTAAAATAGCTAATCATTACGAATCACGAAAAAATGACTTTTGTTTAATAGTTTGTTTATAACATTGTAAACAATTTTTTTCTCGATCTAACCTACTGGACATTATTTTCAACTAGTCATTACATTGATTTATGACCTGTTTTAAAAAATATGAAAATCTTAAAAGAAATAGTATCACTGAAAATTTAGACAAAAGAAAGTTGAAACTTTGTTTTTAAATAACAAATTTTTGTTTAGTCAGGGACTAAAATCATCAAATTTTTGTTTAGTCAGGCACTAAAATCACTCGTTATACCGGGAAGACTTACGGTCATTTAAAAAAAAAAAAGACATCAAAATCCGTTAAGAATTGTACTTTCAGTCGATTTTTGTCCAAAAAAGGTGCTTTTTTTCCACTGTGCGCCGGGCTTGCGCAGTTGAAAAAGTATCACTCGTTAGCATCGCTGCTTTTTAGGAAACCAGAGCTGGAACAGCATAGTGAAAAAATTAAATTTTCAATAGAGGGCACCACCGACCGCATATTAAATCATGCTTTAAAACTACATTTTAACTGAAAGTTACTGGGTCAAATTGACCCATAGTGTACGCGGAAGGATATATATATATATATATATATATATAAGGGTTAAAAACAATTAATTTCAGTTTCAGGTGGTAGTAACGTTCCTAATAATGTGATTCGACTGCCTTTTGGACCGGATGGAACTCGGGGATTCAATTTAAGAAGATAGCGCGTCAGTGAGGGATTTTCCCTTTTCACCCAACTTGATCCTCTCGAATTCTCTTCTGACGGAGAGGAGAGGCGGCTATGAGGCCAACAGCAGCGATTAGCTTCGTGCTCCAAGACGATCAGCAATCGCTGAGAAAATTCGGATTCCCCCAAGGAAATTTCCGAAGGAGCGCGAATTCAGCTGCGTCCGGCATGCCTGTCTCGAATTTCAAATGTACAAAAATGGAATTACGCTTCCCAACATTGAGCTCGAATGTTGTTTTGACATCGAGTTCAAGACCTGCTACGTCAATCCGTGAATACTGAATACTCAAAGCGCATATTTTTTCGGTCGAATCAAATGAGAACCGTGTAGGACAAACTACGATGAAAATTTATTTGTGCAGACTACTGTTTGTGATGAACAGGTTTCTGTCTTGTTGGAAGGTCGATTTATCCGCACTGTGAAAAACTGCACTGACTGACTCTTGTTATTTGTTTGTTTATAATTTATCATTGTGGCAATATGAGGAAGGATGTCAATTGAATACGTATTTTTCATTTTTGCATTCTTTCTGCTTTAATCCATTTTTTAGGAAATTTAGGAATTCGGAGGAAATTTTTATGTTTATGAAAACGTGTATTTCTGATCTCGCGGGAAAATTGTATTTTTCTAGAATGAAAGTATATTCTTGTAGAATTTAGCACGAATGGTTAATTGTAAGACTCGATAAGTGTCGAAAAAGTTTCATTCTCCGGCTGTAAATTTGAAATAAATCTCTGGAAAAACTGGTTGTTAATACAATTTCTCTATTTATATTTATTATTAGAAAACTGCGCTTTGGATGATTAATCGAATAAATTCAGCTAAAACAAATCAATTCCGAATTGAAATGAAAAGTTCTATCGGTTAATCCATTAAAAAATCACCGAAACAAAAAATTAAACCGAAGGAAGAAAAAGAATCAGTTTCACAGTTGCAATTGTCAAAACATGAAGATGATTCTTTTAATTAATTTTACGTAGTATTCGTTTGATTCGTTTTTTTTCTTAACAGATTAATATCGATTGTTATTTCTCCTGGAATATGTCACCATCTTGGATTTCGAACAATTACTAAAATCCAACGACAAGGAAACAAGTCTCACATTTATTCTTTTGTTTCTCAGTAAAAAAGAAAGAATTAATACGAACTGAAAAGAATTACACTCGTCGCTGAATCGAGGACCGGCCCCGGGCTAGACGGTCCTCGATTCGAGCGAGCAATCTTATGTCAACATTCAGGACCGCGTATATAGTCTCTGAACGTACA
>JBAGKK010038385.1:0-10638 GCA_037177015.1 Euceroptres primus | reverse complement strand
GAACCAGACATCGATGTCTTGGAGACAAAATGGACTGTCTTGAAGACAAAACCAAGACGAAATATTTTTACACGGGAATGTTTGAAAAACTTTCTAGAAACGTCCAATGTTCCAAAGACATCTTAAAAACGTTTCTAGAAAGTTTTTGAAATATTAAAAGTTTCTAGAACTTTTTTTAAACATTGCACCTTTCTAAAACTTTAGTTGGCCTGAATAGGAAGTTTTTACAATGTTCTAATCACTTGTTTTGACATATACGTCCCAAAAACGTTTTTAGGCCGTTCTAATTACGTCTTATAAGTTTTTCTCCACTGGGAAATCTTACCCAGTATGCAAAAAAACTGGGATATACCAGAGACATCTCTGGGACATCCAATGTCATTCAATCAAAGCCCAAAGATGTCTTCCTAGTGGGCACACAAGCCCTAAGGTTTTCAAATAGACGTCTTTTGACAGACGTTTTAAGGACATCCTGAGGACCTTTTAAAGACATAAAAAGATCCAAAGGATGTTTTATAGACGTCAGGTCACAAGATATAGAGTTACATCCTAAGGACGTCTTCAGGATTTCACGGTGTCCACTGGGTTATGTCTTAAGAAAGTCTGCAGAACATTGAGCGTATTTGGGATGTTGATTGGATTGACATTGGACGTCTCAGGGATGTCCCTGAGATATTCCAGGTTTTTTTGCCCACTGGGTAGCTTTGTTTCACATAAGGTGAAAATTGATTTAAGTTGAATAAAACAGTTATCTTTTCTGATCCCAGTGGGCATAGTTTTCACAAGACGTAATGACCCAATAATGTCCTATTCCAGTCCAAATAACGTTCTAGAATCCTTTAATGTTCCAAAGACGTTTTTGGATATTTTTTTGAACATTGGACGTTTTTAGAACATCAAAGGACATAGGACATTTCTCGAACGTCCTAATCATGCGTTTTGACATCAATGTCCTAACAACATTTTTAGGATATTCTAACTAAGACTTTTTAATTTTTTACTTACTGGGTAATTGTAATAGGACATGGAACATGCAAAAAATGCAGTGAAAACAAGTGCCACAAGACGTAGTAAGAACATCCCACAAACATCCTATGTCAAGCCAAATGATGTTCTGGAACGTTCATTGTTTAAAAAAAGTTCTAGAAACGTCCAATGTTTCAAAAACGTTGTAGAAATTTCCAATGTCATAAAGACGTTCTAAGAACAACTTTGGAAACATGGACAAAATTAAAAGGTAATTTTTCCCTATATGGGACGTTTTTGGAACATTCTAATCACGTGTTTTCGCATTTACGTCCCAAAAAAGTTTTTAATTACGTCTTTTGAATTTTTGACCATTGGGAATTCTTACCAAGTGGGCAAAAAACTGAGACATCTCAGAGACGTCTCTGAGACGTCAATTTTCAGTCCAATCAAATCCCGGATTTGTCTTATGTTTTAAGGAAGTCTTTAGAACATTGGACGTCTTTGGGCCGTTGATTGGATTGTCATTCAACGTCTCAAGGACATCCCTGGGATATTTCAGGTTTTTTTTTGCTCACTGGGTAGCTTTGTTTCATGTAAGGTGCAAATTAATTGTAAGTCGAATAAAACGGTTAACTTTTCTAATCCCATTGGGGACAAGTTTCACAAGTCGTAATGAGAACGTCCCGAAAACTTCCTATGTCAGGCTAAATGATGTTTTAGGAACGTCCAATTTTCCAAAGACCTTTTTAGAACGTGTTTTAAACGTTTTGACATCTTTGTCCTTATAAACGTTCATAGGACGTTCTAATGAAGTCCTTTTGATTTTGTGCCTCCTGGGTTGTTTTGTTATAGTATATTTTATTATGGTATTTTATTATGGTGCATTTTATTATGATATTATCCTCCCAGTGGTAAAAAATGTCACAAGACGTAATAAGAACGTCCCGAAAAGTCTTATATCAGGCCAAATGACGTTCTAAAAACATTCATTGTCCCAAAATTTTTTTTAAGACATCTCAATGAACAAAGTCAAAAAATCGTAATTAGAACGTCCTAAAAAAGTTTCACGGACCTGGATGTCAAAATACGTGATTAGGACGTTCCAAGATTGTCCTATATCAGGTCAAATGACGTTCCTAATACGTCCAATGTTCTCAAAACGTCTTTAGAACATTGGATGTTTCTAGAACGTCATTCGTCCTGACGTAGGACGTTTTTAGGACGTTCTAATAACGTCTTCTGTCCTTTTTGTTCACTGGGGTGTATGAAAAATTAGACGTTTCTAGAACATCATTTTGCCTTACAATATAGGACATATTTAAGACATTCTAATTACGTCTTGTAACATTTGATGGAATTTGGATTCAGTGACCTCAAAAATTTTATAAAACCAATTTTGTCATTTAAACTATAAAATTCTGTCAGATTAGAAATGAAATTAAGATTAAATTATTAAAGCTTAAAATTTATTTATACAAAGCTTTTTTCGATACATACAAGTTGATATTCACGATTCAATAAAGGGTTTATAATTGACCTAGAAAAATGTTTAGAGGCTTGAAATAAGCGTTTCATTAAATTAATTAAATCGTTTTTTAATGTAATCAGATGTTTGATCTAATGATATAAAATTTGGTTTGATCAACTAAATGTTTGGTTGGAACGAACAAACATTTTTCTGAGAGTTACATTTCCATTTTCCACATATATGTATTGTTATTATAATGTATTTTACAAACTCAATGGCCACAAGAATTGTTTTATTTCTATCGAAAGAAATAGTTTCTCTGACTGATAACCAACTCTTCCTAGCGTCTATCTTTCTTTTGGTGAACCCATTTTTTACCATCGTCGTGACCTTTCTTCGAACCGTGCTTTTCGTCGTGATGAAGATGATCGCTATGACCTTCCTCTTCCTTGTGGCCTTTTTTTTCGGAGTTGTGGTGACCATGATGATGTTTTTTTTCGTGTCCATGATGTTCCTAAAACAAAAATACACGTAAAACATTTTTAAAAAATGCTAAATTTACCAAATCGACCCTTCCCAGTGGGAAAAAAACCTGGGACATCCCAAGGATCTCCCTGGGACATCTAATGTCAGTCTAAGCAACATTTCAAAGAAGTCCAATGTCCTAAAGACGTCCTTAAGGCATAAGACATCCCCTACTCGTCGATTGTTCTGACATCCCAAGATTCCGCATCGTTACAATAGGGGACATTATTGAAAAATTTTCTCAACAATTTTTTATTTAATAAACAAAATGAAAAAAAATTTTTTGACTTTCTAAGACTGCCATTTAGTCAAAAAAATTTTTATTTTACCAAAAATGGGCCACATCGAGGCAAAAACTCATTTAAAATGACGTCCAGGAGTATTAATTTAATAAAACAAAAATTTAAATTTTTATAAACAAATTAGTGAACAAAAGTTATATCTTCTTTACTTGCCACATTTAAATGCACTAAATCAGTATTTTCAGGAGAAATTGGAAATAAAACAATGAAAAAACTGAAAATTAGAAGACGTTAAACATCAATTCCTAATTTTTTATAACAATTTAATAAAGAAATACGAAATCGAGGCATTTTTAATTAGATAGATTTAGCTTTTTCAGCAGAATTAGCTATAAATATTTCACCAATGACCTTCTGCTATGATAGTTTGCAAGACAGCAACAATCGTGTATTATTTAAACAAATTTAATAAAAAATGCATTATTGGGCCATTTTTGAGTAGATATGCTTAGTTTTTTCAACCGAATCAATAACTAGTATATTGCCAATGTTACTTGCTGTTTCACTTTACACTTAGGTATCAATTTTTTATTGTTTAAACAAATTTAGTTACCAAATTAATTATTTGAACATTTTTCAATATAGAAATTTTGTTTTTTCAGCAGAATCAACTACAAAAATCTCAGAGAGAGTCTATTGCTATAAGATTCGTAGTTAAACAATAATTGTACATTACTTAAACAACTTTAATAAAAAAATGAATTGCTAAGTATGTTGCCAATGTGTCTTGTTGTTTTATTTTACACTTGTTCATCAATTGTTTATTCTTTAAACAAATTTAGTAAACAAATTAATTATTTGAGCATTTTTCAATATAGAAATTTTGTTTTTCAGCAGAATCAACTACAAAAATCTCAGAGATAGTCTATTGTTATGATGATTCGCAGTTAAACAATAATTGTTGAAAAAAACGGAGTTTCTTTTAAAAATTTAAAACAATACATTTATTTATTAAATTAGTTTAAACAATATACAATTATTGTCTAAATGCAAATTGTCAGTGCAAAAGGCCTTTGGTGACATATGTTTAGTTGATTCTGCTAAAAAAAAATAAAACTAATTTATTGAAAAACAGCGAAGCTGTTATTAAATTATTAAACAAATAGCTGTTATTAAATTATTAAACAAATTATTAAATTTGTTTAAATAATGTACAGCTATTGTTTAACTGCGAATCATCGTAGCAATAGACTATGTCGGAGATGTTTGTAGTTGATTCTGCTGAAAAAACAAAATTTCTATATGGAAAAATGCTCAAATAATTAATTTTTTAACTAAATTTGTTTAAACAATAAACAATTGATGCCTAAGTGTAAAGTAAAACAACAAGACACATTTGCAACATACTAGTTATTGATTTTGCTGAAAAAACGAAGCTTATCTACTCAACAATGGCCAAATAATGCATTTGTTTATTAAATTTGTTTAAATAATACAAATTATTGTTGCAGTGCAAGCTTTTACAGCAAAAGGTCATTGATGAAATATTTATATATAATTTTGCTGAAAAAGCTAAACCTATCTAATTAAAAATGCCTTAATTTCGTATTTGTTGATTAAATTGTTATAAACAACTAGGAATTGATGTTAACGGTCTTCTAATTTTAAGTTGACATTAATTTATTTCCATTTTCTCCTGAAAATATTGGTTTCGAGTATTTAAATGTGTCAAATAAAGAAGATATAACTTTTCTTCACTAATTCGCTTATAACAATTTAAATTTTTGTTTTATTAAATTAATACTGCTGGACGTCATTTTCAATGAGTTTTTGCCTCGACGTCGACTATTTTCGGTAAAATAAATTTTTTTTTGACTAAATGGCAGTCTTGAAAAGTTAAAAATTTTTTTTCTTTATTTTGTTTATTAAATAAAAAATTTGTGAGATAATTTTTCAATAATTTCCCCCATTGTAACGATGCGGAATTTAATACACTTTAATTTAAAAAAAAAAGTCCAAATCGGATGAGTAGTTTAGTTTGAAAATTGATTTGTCCACAGACGCTTTTTTTTGCCCTACTGTGCGACGTCCCGGAGATGTCTTTTGTTTTAAGGACGTTTTTCGGCCATTGAACGCCTTTCGGATGTCTATTGGTCTGATATTAGACTGACATTGGACATCTAGGATATTGGAATGTCCTAGATTTTTTCGCCCAGCACACATACTAGGCCAACTGTGAAAACTAAGACTTGGCTGCCATTTATGGATCATATACTGCTTAATTTTTAGGCCACTTCTAAGTGGGCACAAGTTTCACAAGACATAATTAGAACGTCCCATAATCGACCTATGTCAGACCAATTGATTTTCCAGAAACGTCCAACGTTCCAAAGAAGTTTTTATGACGTTTTTTGAAAATTTTACGTATATGAGAACATCATTTGATCTGAAATAGGACGTTTTCGGAACGCTCTAATCACGTGTTTTGATATCTATTTCCTGAAAACCTTTTTAGCGCGTTCCAATTACGTCTGTTTGATTTTGTGGCCACTAGGTAATTGACTTTGTGTAGATCTCATAATGACTTATGAGTATTGAGTATGACAAATTCTACCTCGTGGTGTCCCTTTTTATGATGTCCTTTTTTCTCATGATGTCCCTTTTCGCCACCATGATGATGATGAAAACCGCCATGTTTCTCTTGGTCGCCGTCTTCATGATATTCATCATAAAAATCATGTTTTTTCTCGTATTCATCCTAGATTGTAAAAGTACTTAATTAAACGAAATATACTTTTACACAACTGTATCCTTATAGCAAAAGCCTAGTGGGCACGGGGACGTTAGTCGTCTTTCAGGCGCCCTAAAGATGTCTTTCGGACGTCTTGAACATGACTTTAGGACTTTAATCGCTGGTCCATTGTTGTACCAAGGCCGTCTCATGACTTAAAGACGTCCTTAGAACATTCGACGTCCCTAGGGCGGACATTAAAGTCCTAAAGACGACTAACGTTCGCTTACTCACTAAGAAGATGATCCTGAATAATCCAGTGTTTGTTATTTTTAGGACGTCCTAAGGACGTCTTCAGGACATCTATGTCCGTCTAAATGATGTCCAAGAGACTACTAATGTCCTACAGACGTCCTGAAGACATAAGTCGTCCCTAGGGCATCATTTAGCTAGACACGGATGCCCTAAAGACATCCTCAGGATGACTAACATCCCCATGCCCTCTGGGTGGGCACTCAGTGGTGTCACTCACAGTGACGATAATCGACTTTAGGAAGTCAAAAGGATGTCTTTAGGACTTCAATGTCTGTCCTACAGTCATATCATGTCTTAAAGACGTCCTTAGGACATCAGACGTCTCTAGAACATTAATCAGATGGACATTGAAGTAAGAATGACATCCTTGGGACATCCCAAAGACATCCAGCATCTCCGTGCCCAGTGGGTAGAAACCAATAGCCCAGGAGCATCCTTAAGACGCCACAAAAACAAAGATGTCCCCGGGCCAACTAAATATTTTATTGGTATTCTGAACTACATATGAGAATTTCCAAAGTTGAATGGCTCAATACTTCATAGGCGTCATTTTATAAATCCATTTATAGGGAACATTCCAGATATCTCTGGGATATTCCAAGGATGCAATCCAATGGGAATGGGGATGTTAGTCATGTTTGGGACGTCTTGAGGACGTCCTTAGAATTTCAATGTCCGTCTGATGGATGTCCTAGGAACATCTCATGTTCTATGAACGTATTTAAAAGATGAGAAGATCCTGGGACAACAATTAGACAGACGTTGAAGTCCTAAAGACATCCTTAGGATATCCTAAAGAAGACCACTTTATATTCTACCCAGTGGGCCCCGTGCCCACTGGGTAGAATATAAATCAGATGGATTTTTAAAAGACTTGAAATTGCCAATCATCCATTAGGATTTTCATATTTTACTAATTAATTATCCCCATGGGCGCAAGTTTCACAAGAAGTAATTAGAACGTTTCAAAAACGTTCTACGTCAGGCCAAACGACGTTCTAGAAATGTCCAATATTCCAAAGACGACCTAAAAACGACTTTGGAACATTAAACGTTCCTAGAACGCCATTCGGTCTGACTTAGGACGTTTTGGAAACGTTCTAATTACGTCTTGTGAAACTTGACGTTTTTGGAAGGTTTTAATTTCGTTTTTTGATAACTAGGTCCTAAAAATGTTTTTAGGATGATCTAATGACGTCTTTTTGATTTTGTGTACATCGAGATTCTTCTTCCTTTTTGTGCCTTCCCATAAATTTGTTTTCCCTCACAATGTCTTGCGAATTGACGTCTTTAAAACGACCTTAAACACGTTTCTCGTCTCTGGGACGCCTTTGGAACATCCTGAAGACGTTCTTAAACAAACTTCTATGCAAAAACTTGAGGATAAGAGTGGGATCCATCTGATGGACCCTGAAGTCCTAAAGACGTCCTTAAGATGTTTAAGAGATGATTATCGTTCTGGTGTCCACTGGGTCAGGACATCTTAAAAACGTCTAATGTCCTTGCGCCCACCTGGTGAGGTTATAAACGAATATAAATATCCAGTGGGCACAACGTAACAAAGGCGTAATTAAAACATCCTGAAAACGTTTTTAACACAAAGACGTCGAGACACGTAATTTAAACGCCTTAAAAACATCCTGGCGTTCTAATTACTTTCAATGTTCCAATGACGTCTTTAGAACTTGGGAACATTGGACGTTTCTAGAACGTCACTTGGCCTGACATAGGACGTTTTTGGGATGTACTAATTACGTCTTGTGACATTTGTAGTGTAGACACTGGGTAGGATATCCTCCCAGTGGGCACACAAGTCCTAAGGTTGTACTGTAGACTTCTTTTGAAAGACGTCTTGAGGACGTCTGGAGGACCATTTGAAAACATGAAAAGATCCAAAAGATGTCTTAAAAATGTCAAGTCACAGGAGATAGAGATATGGAAGGAAGTCTTTAGGATGTCTCGATGCTCACTGGGCTGCCAATATCCTTTGCTCGGAGGGTCAAGATATAAAATTTTGAACCTTTTTAAATATGTTGTGTTCTCCTTTAGTACTGTGCCCTTTCTGATGTTTTCCTTCTTCTTTAAATTCGGCTGATTTCTCTCCTTTTTCACCGTGATGATGTTTTCCATAATGACCTCCTTCCTCGTGCTTTTTCTTTTCGTGACCTTCGTGTTCGTCATATGAGTGTTTATGTCCCGTATCATCAAGGTGTCCCTTTTTTCCCTTATCATATTCGTGATGTCCTTTGTAACCCTGAAAAATAACACACACATAAACAAATAATTAAATAAATAAATATATTTATATTTATTTATTTATTGTAGTCTTTATAATTGTTTTACATCTGATATACACTTAGAAAAATATTTGATTGAATCAACCAAATTTTAATTGGTTGAACCATAGAATTTGGGTATTATTGATTCCCTACTATCTGTTGATGATTATCATCCTCCGCTATTACTTGACCTAGTCATTAAGAGCGGTTCACTCAAAGCTAATACTAGCGTAAATCATAATACTAGATTCGATTTCAAAAACGTTAATCTTTCTGCGATCTGCACCTATCTGGGGGAATTTAACTGGCCAAACTTACAACTGCAACGGTAGATGAGGCTGTTATCATCTTCTATTCTCATTTGTATCTAGCCTTCGACTATTTTGTACCTGTTAAAAACTTTAAAACTTCCAGCTTTCCCCCACGGTTTAGCCGAGACTTAATTAATTTAATTTTAGCTAAAAAGGCTGCTCACGCAACATACAAACGCACACGCAGTCTAAATGACTACCAGCAATTATCATTTCTAAGAGAGCTGAGCAGTGAATTGTCCGACCAATGTTACAGAGATTATATTATGAGAACTGAAAACTCTATTATTGCCAATCCGAAACGTTTCTGGGTTTATGTCAATTCGATTAGGCACAACAACGATATACCTAGCCAAATGTTCTTGGGAGATGAATATGCCGATACGAACGAATCTATCGCAAACCTATTTGCTAATTATTTCAATTCAGTATACACTAGCCCCACAGAGTTTAAATTTCAAACTTCCTTATCTGACATTATCGATTTTTCCTTTGTGGATATAGGCACAGAAGATATTAAACTAAAATTGATGAACCTCGATGTAAACAAGGGTTTCGGCCCTGATGGTGTTCCCCCCTCTCTGATAAAGTCATGCCGCCTCGCACAAGTCGAGCCGCTTCAAATCATATTCAACAAATTAATTGTTAACGGGTATTTCCCGTTAGTCTGAAAAAATGGAATGATCATTTCTACACCGAGAGAACATACTTACTTTTCTCGTATAATCTCGTCTCACGCTACGTTAGTTTGGGTTAATTCAAAGTGTGACAGTAAACATTTATACTTATTTAGTGTGAAGTAGCGCTCTACAAAATACGTCTAAACTATATTCTCTGAGAGTAACAACACACGCGTTTAATGTAAAAACGAGCTAATGCCTTGAACGCATGGGGACCATACTATTTTAGTATGCATCACAAAAGCGTTCGGAGTAAGATTACGCTCATCACACTATAATACATAGTAAGCCACCTTACTGTAATAGTATGGAGTTTTAGAGTTTCGAGTATGAGACCTGCCATGCGTTAAATTTTACGCTATTGTACATTAAAAGCATGTCAGCTGTAAAAATTCATGAAGAACAAGTAGGAGCGCAGAGATACTTTTTCATGGATATTGTTTTGAATTTTCAGTACGAACTTTAAGCTATTAATGCTCGAAATTCATACCATCTTAGCATGAATAGGTCAAGCATTAAATTCATGGATTTCTCAAACATAAAACGTAAGTATGTTCTCTCGGTGTATCCACAAAGATGGGAATTGGAATGATGACAAGAATTACATACCAATAACAATTCTTAGTGTAATACCTAAAATCTTTGAAAGCATTGTACATGACAAGTTATCTCTAGCTTCAGCCAATGTACTTATAGACGAGCAGCATGGCTTTAGGAAAGGGAGGTCGACGATTACAAACCTTTGTGAGTATACGAGCTATTTGTCAAACAACCTTGAGAACGGTCAACAAAATGACACGATCTACACCGATTTTACTAAGGCCTTCGATAAAGTCGACCATGGTATTCTTGTGGCAAAACTCGGAATTCTGGGAGTCTCCGCAAACATGCTCGCCTGGCTCACGAGCTATCTGAGCAACAGATTTCAATTTGTCCTCATAAGAAACAGTTATTCTCAAGCTTTTCACGCAACATCGGGCGTGTCATAGGGATCTCACTTGGGCCCTCTGTTGTTCCTTCTGCATGTAAACGACATTCATACTGTAATTAAATGTTGCCTTTTTTTACTATATGCTGACGATTTGAAACTCTATAAAGTCATCCGGTCCCGCTTGGAT
>JBAGKK010038375.1:0-10638 GCA_037177015.1 Euceroptres primus | reverse complement strand
GAATCCGATATTAAAACTGAAAAGTGCATTTTGACAACAAAAACGTCATTCCCGTACGTGCGTTGGAAACCAGTTTCGGAGTGAAAAAAAATTATAAAAACCATTCCGTTACATGCTAAACAGTGTTTTCTTTCATAAGTAGGCGATTATTTATTATTAGAATATGCTATTATTTTATAAATATCAAGAAAGGCTAAAATTCATCATTTTTCTTGCGTCATTCCCATAAGGTATATAGCAGAGCGTACGACTGCTTATATGCGCATGCCCATGGATCAGGTGGGTAGGTTAGTTGACTATTTCCTAACCTCTGTTTATATATGTTATAAAGTTACTACAATAAATAACAGATTTAATTTATTTAAAACCGCGATTTTGAACTTTTTAAAAGCTCGCGCGCTCTTTCATCAAACTCTTAACCTCAAATCCACTTTCCATATTTCATGTACGAATTTCATTATTATTTCTTATTTTCAAAAATGCCTCCTTTGGATTTTAAATTTTTAGATGTGATAAGATCAATTTCCGTTATGAAATATTTAATTCCTAATAATAACGTGATTGCCACTGTAGGTGCTAAAGTTTGCCTACAATTTGACAATTACCCATATAAAAAACTCTGCCAAACTTTGACGTAAAGATTTTTTTCTTCCAAAACACTTCTAGACCGAATTCATTTCAAATGAGGCAGGTTCTACACTTGAAGTCGCAGAATCTCTGGGGGACAAAATATGTTGTTTTTTAGAGAAAATTAGGCGATACGTGTTTTTGAGATTTTTGAAAAAAAATTTGTACGAAGTTATGGGTATTTGAATTTTTTGCTTTGTTTTTCACAAAAACCCAAATTTTTTCTTTAAACTTCTATAACTTTTGACCTAATTACGATATTTAAGATTTCTTCCCAGATTCTGGTAGCGTTTATCGTCTTCTTTCGAAATCCGCCAGAAAAATTGGAAAAATGTCCAAATTTGACCAAATGGCGGTGGTTTTTCTGGAAATATTTATAGTCGATTTTCTCAAAAAATACAAACTTATATTTTTTGCTAATTTTTTGTTGAATTTGTACTATCATAGGGAAGACATCTTGTCAGTTTTATGCGGGCTATATAACTTTTGTAGCCAGGAGAATTTTTTTTCATAAAATCAAATTTTCGCATTTTTCTCGAATACAACTACAGATACGAAAAAATATTAAGAAAGTAGTTTGCACAATTAAAAAAGTTCTACAAAAAATTCTTTTACTCATTTATGATATCTTATACCATTTCCGAGAAAAATAAAAAAATTCAATTTTCATGCACAACAAAATTTTCTTGACTCCTGGTTTATGAAAATACCCATAAATAAATAAATACCCATAAATACTCATACCCATATTTTTTTAAATAGTTTAAAAAAAGGCTCGTTTATATAAAGAAGACTTCCTGTGAGTTTTACGTGGGCTAAACAATTATTATGGCCAGAAAATTATTTTGCATAAAATCAAATTTTCAAATTTTTTGCTTAAACGATTTAAGTTACAAAAATAATGTGAAGACTAAAAATTGTTTGCCTAAGAAGTTTTTATATTAAATATATTTAAATATATTTCACATTCGCCCTGATATTTTTCAATAATGTACAAAAATTTCTTTTGAATCTCAGTTTAAAAAAAAAAAAATAAATAATGCCTGGGCCCACGTTCATATCACCTTCATCAATCTCCATCTTCCATATGCGACATTTTTGTATTCCGGGATGGAATACATTCTCAATCCGCACTCTCGCGTTTTTATTCGACGAAAAATTTTTAGGCAAACAATGTCTTGTCTTGACATTATTTTTCCAACTTAAATGGTTTCAGCAAAAAATTTGAAAATTCAGTTTTATGAAAAATAATTTCTGGACATAAAATTGTTTAACCCACGTAAAATTCACGGGAAGTCTTCTTTATATAAACGTGCAATTTTTAAAAATATTTAACAAAATAATAAGATGGGTATTTTCATAAACCAGGAGTCAAGAAAATTTTTTGTGTGTGAAAATTGAATTTTTTTATTTTTCTCGGAAATGGTGTAAGATATCATAAATGAGTAAAAGAACTTTTTGTAGAAGTTTCTGAATTGTGCAAATGAATTTCTTAACATTTTTTCGTACCTGTAGTTGTATTCGAGAAAAATGCGAAAATTTGATTTTATGAAAAAAATTCTCCTGGCCACAAAAATTATTTAGCCCGCATAAAACTCACAAGATGTCTTCTCTATGATAGTACAAATTCAACAAAAAATCTATAAATCTATAAATTCGGTAAGATGCGAATTCGGTAAGATGCAAATTGGGTAAACTGAAAATTCGGTAAAATTATCGAATTCGCATCTTACCGAATGTTCATATTGCCGAATTTTTATTTTACCGAATTTGCAGATTACCGAATTTTTACTTTACCAAATTTCCAGTTTACCAAATTTGTATCTTACCGAATTTTCAATTCACCGAATATGCCTCTTACCGAATTTTCAGTTTGCCAAATTTGCATCTAACCGAATTTTCAGATTACCGAATTTGCATCTTACCCAATTTTCAAATTTACGAATTTTTACTTTACCGAATTTTCAGTTTACCAAATTTGCATCTTACCGAATTTTCAGACGCCCGAATTTTCAGACGCCCGAATTTTTATTTGACCGAATTTGCATATTTCCAAATTTTCAGTGTGCCGAATTTGCATCTTACCGAATTTTCATATTTCCGATTTCGTAGTCCTGAATTTGTTAAGATGTAAAATTCGGTAAGATGCAAATTTGGTAAAATAAAAATTCGGGAATATACTAATTCGGTGAGATAAAAATTCGGTAAGATGAAAATTCAGAAATCTGCAAATTCGGTAAGATGCAAATTCGATAAACTGAAAATTCTGTAAAATTACCGAATTAGCATGTCACCGAATTTTCATATTCCTGATTTTTTATTTACCGAATTTGCATCTAACCGAATTTTCAGATTCCCGAATTTTTATTTTACCGAATTTTCAATTTATCGAATATGCCTGTTATCAAATTTTTAGTTTACCAAATTTGGATCTTACCGAATTTTTATTTGACCGAATTTGCAGATTTCCGAATTTTCAGTGTACCGAATGTTCAGATTCCCGAATTTTTATTTTACCGAATTTTCAATTTATCGAATATGCCTCGTAACGAATTTTCAGTTTACCAATTTTGCGTCTAACCGAATTTTCAGATTACCGAATTTTCAATTCACCGAATATGCCTCTTACCGAATTTTCAGTTTGTCGAATTAGCATCTTACCGAATTTGCATATTTCCGAATTTTCAGTGTACCGAATGTTTAGATTCCCGAATTTTTAGTTTACCGAATTTTCAATTTATCGAATATGCCTCTTACCGAATTTGCATCTAATCGAATTTTGAGATTCCCGAATTTTCAATTCACCGAATATGCATCTTACTTAATTTTCAGATTTTCAAATTTGTATTAGACCGAATTTTCAGTGTACCGAATTTGCATCTTATCGAATTTTCATTTCACCGAATTTTCATATTCCTGAATTTCGTAGTTCCGAATTTTTATTTTACCGAATTTACAAACTGAAAATTCGGTAAGATGAAAATTCGTTAAGATGAAAATTCGGGAACATGAAAATTCGGTAAAAAATAAATTCGGTAAAATGAAAATTCGGTAAGATGCAAATTCGGTAAAATGAAAATTCGGCAATATGCAAATTCGGTAAAATGAAAATTTGAGAATCTGTAAATTCGGTAAGATGCGAATTCGGTAAACTGAAAATTCTGTAAAATTAAAATTCAGGTATCTGCGAATTCGGGAAAACTTAAAATTAGTCAATTTGGGGATTCGGTAAAAAAAATTTCGGTTTGATGCTGGTTCGGTTACTTGCACTTTCGGTAACTTACATACGCATCCATTGTAGCTAATTTAATCACTAATAATAGAATACAAAATACTGAATTCAAATATGAGAGGTTTTACTTTCACGAAATATGAAAGGATCTATTGCAATTGAATATAAATAAATCAAGCCTAACTTGCCTAATACATTTATCGAAAGTGAGATAAAATTGTCATTTATAGCTCACATGAATAGAAAATGTGACAAATTGATATAATCGGAAATTTTATGGAGAATTCAGTGTGTGTGTGTGTGTATTTAGCATGAATCCAGCAATACATTAGCTTGTGTAATCAGTATCGAACCGCATTATTCCCGCATCCGTTTGTCAGTATCCGTAAAGTGTATGCGTGCAATGTGAAATCACACGCAAGCACGGCCATTAGGCTGATTTGTTGCTTTATTAGATCTTAGTCTACGTTTGCGGCCCAATTACGACATTAGTGCATTGCATTGCAGTCTGAGTCTGCATATAGCACTTCGAATGTGCACAGAAACCTCTCAGTTATGTACACATGAGAGAACGCGAGAGAGGGAGGGATTCGCAATTTGCGTAAATTAGACTATTGCACCTCCCTTAGCGGACTCTAATGGTACGTATAATCGCCAATAATTTGCGCGACTCGCTTTGACTTGGCGTTAATTGCTTATTGAGACCACAAACATATTATCTTAATCCGGAATTAGAAATTATTTCATTAATTTCGATATAATTTTCGAAGTAAAGTGAGAATGATGCCAATAGAAATAGAATTTGCAAGATTTTTATAATATTTTAATATGGGAGGTTTTACTGTATTCAAGTATAAAAGGTTTTCTATTATAATTACACGCAGATTACAGAAAACCATTGCACAGTGGTCTGGATTACGAATTTACTAATCATAATCCACTACAGGCTACAATTCTTAAGGGTATGTGATACATAATGACGTCATGAATTATCGACCGATTTTTTATTTACATTCAGCGGGTTTATTAAGAGAGAAATGCAAATGTAATGCTGAAATTGTGGGAAATAGTAAAGAATGTATTTAAGCATCGATGTCTGGTGCGTTTCAGTTTTTTATTTAAACAAAAATTTTTTCAAACAAATTTTTTTTTAAAATAAAAATTGAAACGCACCAGGCAGCGATGCCTTGATATATTCGTTATTATTTTCTCAAATTTCAGCATTATATTTTCATTTCCCTCTTAATAATGAATATAAATAAAAAATCAGTCAATAATTCGTGACATCATTATATATCACATACCCTTAACCGATTTTGGTTAGATAATTTTTAGAAATGCTCAGCATTTCTAAAACTGCTCCAGAACCAGTTCAGGTCGGATTTTTTAATTTCATTATATATAATATATTCATTATATATAAAGTTCATGAACTTTATTATTTAAAGTGAAAAAAAGCCATTTCAACAACATGATTTTTTATCTCTGTCAAAATTATTTAAATACACTTGTTGTTTTTCAGAATTATTGAGGATAGACTTAAAGAACATGAAAGTTTTTTCAATACAAATCCATGGGTGGATCAATGAGCAGTTGGGCATACCAGAGAAGTTATTTTTGGGATGAAAGCATTTTATTGAAAGATAATTTTTTATGGAAAAAAATTTGATTTTTCAAATGTTTACACAAAAATGATTTAAAGAATTTGTTTAAATATGTGAGTTTCGGAAAAAATGATAGCGCCATTTGATTCTACGGAAAAAATTACATAAAGTTCATGTGTTGAACAATTTTTTTCTCCACTCGATTTGTTATGTAGTATCAATAAACAATTACATAGTACAACAACCTCTTCAGGGCTTATGTATTTATATTACATAACAAATTAGGTAAAAAAATGATCTATTACATGGATTTTATGTAATTTTTCCGTAGAATCAAATGACGCAATCAGTTTTTCTGTAACTGAGATATTTAAATAAATCGTTTAAACAATTGAAAAATCAGATTTTTTTCTACAGAAAATTATTTTTTGATCAAATGCTTTCATTACGAGATTTACTTTCCTGGTATGAACATTGGTCTACCCGTGGGCCTTAATAGATTAACAATTTGTTTATAACTTTATTGATTACCTAAAAATTTTCAATTTATGACCATTTTTCTTTATTAATAATAAATCACAACGATTTAAGTTCAAAATAATTTTATTCTATAACAAACTTATACATTGGAGTATTTGTTCAAATAAATTGTTTTTAACAATTAAATAAAATGTTATATAAAATGTTTATATTCATTAAGTCCATCTTTATAAATTCTGATCAACAACAGGCTTATTTAAGTTATTTGTACAGAGATAGAAAATTATACATATTGTTAAAATGGCTTTTTTTCACGCACTATTTGTTTAAATAATGAAGTCCACAGAAAGGTATTGAAAAATCTGGCCAAATCAATTTGAGTTTGAATTCAGCGTTTAATTGAGTATAACCGTTTTTCTGTGATTTAAGGAGGTTCATCAGGGCTAGGAAGATTCTTGAAAAATAAAAATTAATTATCCATCTAAAAATATATAAGTAATGTTACTTAACACATATTCTAAGAGAAAAATGTTCACTTTAGCAGTATAAAAATTAAAAATATCAAAAACGTCATTTTTAATAACAATTATTGCAGGTAAAAGTTTTATGCAGTTTTTAAGTTTAAGTGAACTTTAAAAATGATCGGATTTTATTCAATGAGGGCTCATTTATTTCATTTAACAGGTTTCAAAGCCTTCACAATCTTAGATTTTTAAATTAATTTCTCATTTTCAAAGCACAGCTATTTGTTTATAAAATTTATTTACATTTACGTTTTCATTTAATAGTCAAAAAATGAGAAATTAATTTCAGGGAACACAACGATTAAGTACCTAGTTCAATTTTAGGGAAAATAGGGGGATATATTTCCCAAAAAACGGTATTTTTTTTTAAAAAGGCGGAATTGTTTTTTTGATTAAAAATATCAGGGAAGTGAATAAATATTAATAAATGGAATATTTATATGTAGATGCAGGAAAAACAGAACCAAAATTAATTGCAATGCATTTTGGAAGAGGCAGCAATACATTTCTTAGAAAAAATTAGTTTGAGTCAAAATTATTTGTCTACTAATAATTATTTGGAATTCACCAGGAGTACATCAGAATTCACCTTGAATTCTTTAGAATTCATCATAAATTCTTTGGAATCCATCATAAATTCCTTGGAATTTAATTATGACCACCTTAAAGTCTTTGAAATTCTTTGGAGTTCTTTTGATTTCTTTTGATTAATTTTGAATGCTTTTGGATTCTTTGGAATGCACCTTGAATTCTTTGAAATTCTTAATGAATTCTTTGGAATTGACAATGATCTATTCGGAATGCTTTGGAATTCAGCAGGAATACTTCAGAATTTACCTTGAATTCTTTGGAATTCACCTTGAATTCTTTGGAATTGACAATGATCTATTCGGAATGCTTTGGAATTCACCAGGAATACTTCAGAATTTACCTTGAATTCTTTGGAAATCATCATGAATTCATTGGAATTGAATTATGAATTTCTTGTGATTCTTCGGAATTCATCTTGAATTTTTTGGAATTTACCTTGAATTACTTAGAATTCATCATGAATTCTTTAAACTTGACAATGAAATCTTCGAAAATCACCTCGAATTCTGAAGGTCTCCAAAGAGTTCCTGGTGAATTCCGAAGAACTACAAATAATCCCTGGTGATTTCCAATGAATTCATGGTGAATTCCGAAGAATTCCTGGTAAATTAGGAAGAATCCCTGATAAATTTCGAAGAATCCGAAAGAATTCATAATTAAATTCCAAAAAATTCCGAACAGTTCATTGTCAATTCTAAAAAGTTTCAAAGAATTCAAAGTGAATTTCGAAGAATCCCAAAGAATTCATAATTAAATTCCAAAGAATTCAAATGCATTCATTATGAATTCTGAAGAATTTATTGTGAATTCTAAAGAATTTAAGACTGTGAGAAGCTCCACAGCATAGACTTACGGCTTTTTAGATACTGCGTACAGGTTTAATATTCATTTTATATAATTAATTTAAGATGTATTTCATCTAAAATACAAGTAAATATTTCAGATAAAATACACAATTCTCAAATTTATTTCAAATAAAACACAAAAATACATAAATGTAGTTTGTATTTTATTTAAAATACATTGGCTAAATTGTATTTTCTCTGCAATGTATTTCAACTACTTTAAAGCGAAATACTTGTACAATATTTTGAGTAATGTATTTCTAGTATGTTGTGCCCAGATGTGCTAAGAAAAATTTGATGAAATAATGATTGAATAAAACATTGCAAATAAAATAAATTAAAAGTTTTTTAAATAGAGATAAAAAATGTTAAAACCATGTTCAAAACTTTATTTTAAAATGATAACAAAATAAATTAATGATAGTTGGCAGCAAACACCATTTTTAAATGTAATAAATTTCTATTTATTACAAAAAATAATTAATTATTATTATTACAAAAAAACTTGAAAAACTTCGAAAAAAGGGGAAAATATCTTAATTTAACGGATTTTAGAGGATTTTGAAGAAAATTGGGGGAAAAATGAGAAAAAAGGGGAATAGGGGACTGACTGTGATCCCTGCAATTTAAAAATCTAAGTCGTCTAAGGCTTCGAAAATTGTTAGTTGAACAAAATGAGCCCTCATTTATTAAAATCCGATCATTTTTAAACCTAGAAAACTGCAGAAAACTTTGACCCACAATAATTGTTATTAAAAATGATATTTTTTATGTTTTCAATTTTTTTCCTGCTAAAGTGAACATTTTTCTCTTAAAATATGTGTTAAGTAACATTATATTCTATAAATTCTATAAAGTGAACATTTTTCTCTTAAAATATGTGTTAAATAATATTATATTCTATAAATTCTACAAAGTGAACATTTTGATCTTAAAATATGTGTTAAGTAACAATATATTCTAAAATGATATTTTTTTTCAAGAATCTTTCTAGTCCTGATGCACCTTCTAGGAGGAACAACAGGATAAGTTTGGTATTTTATTCTCCTGTGGTTTAACATGTTTTATTTAAGACTTATTTCTCCTGTGATTAAAGAATTGTTAGGAATGGTTACATTAGGCTATATCGGTTACATTAGGTTTTAATGTAATTAATTTTGTAATGTTCCTCCATAATTGAATATGGACGTTTCATATTTTATAATTCTGAATAAGGAATACTAATTGAATATGGAAGATCATACTGTAATTGATAATTGAAAATTCTCCTGCATTTTAACAGAGCTATAAAATAAGAGATCCTACAGTAAATAAATTTCCATGAAAACTTAAGCAAGAACTCTGTCTCCCTCTGTCAATTTTCCAAGCACAACATGTGTTCGAAATCGAAATAACAGGTTGTGAGAGGGATGAGGGATGGTAACAGGTCCACATTAGAGTTGTAATAGTGAGACAGGTCCCTCCACCCTCGTGACAATTAAGATTCGTTTAAGGATGACGGTGGCTAGGAGTCAAGTTGCAGAAATAAGCCACCCTCAAAGTTAAGGGTCGTTTTTACCCCTTGTGGTGGGACCACCCGCCGGGGCCAATTGGGCGAATCAAACGTTACTGCCCATCTGCTCAAGGCGATAGATTCACGCAAATATAGACACTCAAATTGCACGTATGTGTTATATTCTAAGGGTGGACGGGCCCGTCTCTATTTATCGACTTTGCGCAATAAACCTATAACCAACCTCCCACTGTGATCTACACACGGTGTTGACGCTAAAATTATTTCATTAGGTCCCTATGGTACGTGTTGCGGTTTGTTGCGATTGCTCCATCTGGCATGTGCATTACTCGATCGTAACCTGGCATTGTACTTCAGGAGAAAATGTGTGTAAATGGTATTTAACTATACATTGGTGGTATAATTTATACTAACTGAATGAGGAAAATAATTTTTTTAAATGTATTATTTTTAAAAATGTTTCATTAATAATGTTGAATAATAATAATAATAATAATAATAATAATAATAAATTAGTTGGTGTTTCTATACATGCTCTCCAAATCTGAATTAGTAGTTTTCTACTAATGAAATAGTGCCGACGCGTTTACGAATTGCTTTAGTAAGCATTTCTACTAATTTTTAGTAGAAAGCTACTAATTAATGGTAGAAAACTACTAATTCACTTAGTAAGGCTTACTAAATAAATAAGTAACCCTTACTACGTGAATTAATAGTTTTCTACCATTAATTAGTAGTTTTCTACAATTGGTAAGCGATTCGGCATTATTTCATTAGTAGAAAACTACTAATTCAGATTTAGAGAGTGGGCTTTAAGGACCAATAATAAAAAACCTGTGTTTTTTAATCAAAACGTTTCGATTCATATGGGAGTCCTCTTCAGTGATTTATTTGTAAACAAAACCGAAATTACATTTTCAGTAATATAATTTTGATAAAGATAACAATGAATAAAAAAGTATAGACCGAATCCATTTCAAAGCATGCAGGCCAGCGGGTGACCTCTTCAGAATTGGCTTGTCAATGAAATATATATTTTTATAAATGAAACAAAAGGGGGCATGTATTTTTTAAAATTAAAATAGCGATAAACTTACATTTTTTACGAATATTTTTAAGTTTTAAGGGAAAAATTAGTATTATGTAAATTTTACTTTAAAAACCTTGCCATTTTTGCAATTCTTGAGATATTAAGGATTTTCTTGTTCCAGTTTGTCAAATT
>JBAGKK010038365.1:0-10639 GCA_037177015.1 Euceroptres primus | reverse complement strand
TCCGAGTAAGGAAAATGACCGAGTGAACTTGTAGAGCCGATACCCCCATTATACTGACTTCGGCGGGCCTTATCTTGTGACTCTTTGAGTTTTAGGCTTTGTGCCCATTGAGACATTTGTTCAGAATTACGAGACACGTAACATATGAAAAATTCAGCCAAATTAACGGAAACTACTTTTCCCATAGGCGTGTTACGGGGTCCTTTCATCGATTTGACGCTGTGCCTTGACTTATAACTCAACAAGAAAATTTCAATGTCGTGACGCCGCTTTCACGATTCAAATGTCCGCTCCAAGGTCTGTAGTTGTGGAAAGTGCAAGCAAATACCCAGGTCAAAAATCTTTTGATTTTTTATTAGATTTTGGTGGCCAGTAGACACCATATAAAGAAAAAAATGTGGTTCTAAAATGATCGAAGTATCAAACATTTAAATTTTGAAAGTTTTGAATTTGGCGAAAAAATGTCCACTCCATCATCATACTTTACTTCAAGAATACTTGAAGCACACTTTTCTATACTCGCGGAAATTGAGCAGTATGTTGAGGCGAAGAAGTTTACTACGGATAAAGGTAATATCGCAGTGCGCGCAAAAGTTATGACCAATTTAAGACTATAATGTCCACTCCGAGATTTCAGCGAAAATGTCCGCTCCAGCGCCAGCAGCTGTAAAGATCGCGCGCATCAAGATAGGATTAAAGTTTTTGCTGATTTTGCTGTATTTCAGTGGCCAAAAACGTCCCCGTAAGGAAAATTGTGTTCCTCAAAAATCATGTGCATTTCGTAAAAATCAAAGTCAAAATATGTATTATAACTGCGAATTTTCAGTTATAGTTTTTAATTTTAAAATAATGAATTTAGTTATAGATTTTTATTTTTCTTACATTTTAGAATCAAACAATAAATTGAACCCAAAAAAGGAATTCCAAATTGCGAATATTTTAGAACCTTTCACACAAAGAATTTATTCAATTAAAAAAACCACAAAGAAGTTGAATCTTGCCGAGCGCCAGGTACTTTTGGTGCTCCCAAAAGTACCAAAAGGAGAGAATTTGAGTTGATTAAGAGGCACGACTAGGCTTAGACCGCGGAGAGTGGGGAAAACTCACTACATTTCAGAATTAAAAGGCTTTAATGATAAAATAGTTTGTACTAAAAATCTACGGAATCAGAGTATCAATTAATAAGACATGGAAACCACTTTGGCGTCTCGCTACGCTGACATAACGTAGGTCGCGATCGACCCCGCCAGAGTCAGAATTACCGAGAATAAGTAATCAACACTGACTCGATATTAATGTTCCTTAGAAGCTTAGAAATAAAGACAATTAACTTTACTGGATGACCTGACGAGAAGCGCGGGTGTGTTTGCAACGCAACCCCCGATTTAGGAGCATGTCGGAATTATTCACTTTAACAATAAATATATAGACCATGGCAACCAGTACCTGTTTAGCAAATGCGACGACCTCTCCCGAAGCACCCACGTTCGCAGGAATGCAACCTCAATGACTTGAACGCCACAAGGATTACAAACGTGAACAATGTTGTCGATGTCACGCCCCAGACTCGAATGGTGACGATCGCCGCGTCGCGCAACGACGTTCTCTTCCCTAGCTACCGCAGCGCTCGGTGTGTTCGTCTACTGCACCACCCGCTACTCCGCGCAAGATACAAAGTTCATAATCCGTAGACGGTACAATGTCGCGCGTAGGTAACGCCGGTACCTAGTGTGCCGAGACTACGCTAGCCGTCTACTGTATCATTAGCTCGCCAATCGGTCGAAATCGCGAAACGCCGCCGAACTTCAAAGCATTATCACCCACGCTCTTGAACACCATGGGAATCACTTCCATGGTGTATACGTAGGTGATTACTCCAACGAAGAACCAGTGTGTCCCCCTGCAGCATTCCACCAGGTAACGTCCTTAGTGCCGATATGTTTAGGTAGCGTCCACCAGCTGAGCATCAGCTGTTGTCCTAATGAGGGTCAACGACCCTCATTTGCAATGGTCATGAAAATAAGAATATCGAGTCAGTGAGATAATTAACAAGTGCAATTCTGACTCTGGTTGGTACGAGACGAGAACTTGCGGAGACCTAACCTCCACGGATTTACAATGGGATAATTTCCCCCTTGACAGGTGATTAAATACATTTTATTTTTAAAAACAAATATAGATGTGTCAGTTGACAGGTCCACTGTGTACAACCACCCGACCTGTCAACTCGAGTTTACAGAGCTCGAATTGATTCGAGCCTGGAGCTTTATTTTACAGCAAGAAAATAAAATTGTCTTTAAGTTAAGTTTATAATATGTAACGCCGGCAAGAAATACGGCGTTACAGTATATAAATGGTTTTTCTTCAAAAGTTAAATGTCAACAACAAAATTCTACAAAAAAGTTCCATTTTATTGAAAGGAATAACTTTTCTTTAAACTTTTTCCAAAAATTCAAAATATTTTCAAATATTACAAAAAATAGGCAAATAATGGAAAAATATTACTTGTTTCTATCAAATTACTCGTCTTAAGATATTTTTTTGAACCAAGAGGTTTTTATATTTGAAAAGTCTAATGTTCTAATGTTCTATGCAAAGTAACATCATTTTAGTAAAATTACAAAACAAAAAATCATTTATGGATTTATGGATTTAAATATATTATATATTTAATTCTTGGTGCATTTAATTAATTGTCTTGTAACGACGATAATTTGCAAAGATTCTTAAGAATTTATTTTGTACAATATGAAGTTTCTTAAAATTGGTTTACGAAGTGTAGCTCCATACAGGGCACGCATATGTCAGTGCAAATCTTATTATCAATACATAAATCATTTTTTTATTACTAGTACTTAATTTTGATCTCCTATTTAGTAATGGATATAATTTTATTAAAGGTCCTATTGCTCTCTGACTTATAAAATTAACATGTCTTGTAAATGTTAGCCTCTTATCAAATATTCCACCAAGGAGTTTTAGAGCTCCTACCCGATTAATATAGGAATCACCTACTTTAATGTTTTTGTTTATTTTAGGTCATTTTTTAGTAAACATGATCGCTTCCGTTTTTCCTACATTAATCTTAATTTTCCATTTATTGAAAAATTTTAGTAATCTGTTTGCAGCAACTTGTAATCTATTTACAATAGTGTCTGATCTATTGTATATGACGAGGTGTACAAAGCTTTATCATCCGCAAGAAGAGTAAAGTTAACATTTTTTGTTCTAGGTATATCATTAATATAAATAATAAATAATTGTGACCTTATAACTGATCCTTGAGAGACACCAGCTACAATTCTCTTTGTTTTCGATTTAACATTTTTGTGTACCACAAACATATGTCTCTTTCGGAGATACGAACTTATGAGAATTACTAAATATGGTGGAAGCTTAAGTTGAATTTACTTATAGATTAAGCCATTATGCCAGACCGTATCAAAAACCTTCTCCACATCCAATAGTAGTGCACCAGGATGCATTTTATTATTATAATTTTTCGTAATGTCATTGGTTATTCTTGCAATATGATCAACTGTATTGTGCCCTCTACGAAATCCAAACTGTTCATTGATTAAAATATTATTTTGGTCAATTATTTTATTAATTCTATTTTTAATCATTTTCTCCACAATTTTACTCAGATGTGAAAGAAGACTTATTGGCCGGTAATTACTAACAAGAGAATGATTTCTGCCTTCTTTAGGAATTGGTATAGTTTTAGCTGTTTTCCATTCAATAAGAAAGTGATCCAAACACAGAATTCCATTTAAAATCTTAGTAATCATTATGACTGCTTTTTTAGTGAGTTGATTAATAATTATTCCACTTATTTCATAAACATCTGTAGCTTTAATATTTTTAAGAGTCTTAATATAAAACATGACTTCTTTTGGTGATGTTATTACAACTTCTTCAGGAATTATTTTAGTATTTTTTATATATTTATTAACTATATTTGAAACTTTTTTGTTGTGGTAATGAATTTTCATTTCTTCATTTTGTTTATGAACCAAATCGAATTGATTAGCAATCGCTTAAGCTTTATCTTTATCATTATATATACTGCTGTTTTCAATAATCAAAGAAGGTATCTCAATTTTAGATTTTTTATAGATTTTAGTAAGTTTCCTTAGTGAACCATCAGAGGCCTTTCAGTTTCTGATTTTTTTAAGTCCAATATTCAGAACTCTGTTCTTTCAATTTATCGTCCACAACTTTCTGCATAAGAGATAACTTTGTTTTAATCCTATTTTTTCTATTTTTTCGAAACTCCCTTTTAAATTTGTTTTTAATTTTTAAAATCATTTTAATATTATTTGGAATAGGTGTAGACGAAATAAAATTATCTTTTTGGGGTATATTATTTTGAACCGTCTTTCGAACAATGCCAGTGAATTCTCTAACTTTTTTTTCAATGTCAATTCTTGTACATATATTAAAATTTAGCTCTATTTTTGAATCAATTTCTTTCTTGAATTCTTTCCAGTTAACTTTGCTGTAATCATTAATTTCATTAGTAATTACACTAATTTTTGTTGAATTCAAACATAAAATATCTGGGTTATGGTCAGAGTTCAACATTTGCAACGACTTTGGTTTCTTAAAATTCCTAATGTTCTTGATTAGAAAAATATCCAGAATATTAGGTCTTCCTGTTTTAGGGAAGTGTGTTGGATATTCTGGGGCAGCAATTTGTACTTGCTTATTTAACCAGTAATTTATAAGCTCTTTTCCGCTAGCATTGTTGGTATAGCAGTTCCAGTTCATGCTCCTAGCATTGAAATCGCCCATAACTATTACTTTATTATGCAACTGGAAAATCTTGTTAAGGTTACTTTTACATACAATATTTTTTGGTGGAACATATATTTGTATTATTAGTATTGAATTTTGAGCGAACCCTACTTTAACAGCAACAGCTTCAGTATTTAATAAGTTCGGGATTTTCAATTCCCTGTGCCTAATTTTGTTTTTAATCACTAAAGCTACACCGCCTCCCGCACTATTTCTGTCATTCCTATATACTGAATACCCTGAGATTTTTAATCTATAATTATTATCTAATCTTGTTTCGGAAATTCCTATTACATCATAATAATATTAATTTAAGACAGCTCTCAGTTCATGAGTCTTATTTTTAATTGAATTGGCATTCCAAGTTAGGATATTAATGTTTTTTCTTTCACATTACTGGTCATTATTAAAAAATTTCAATTATTCCTTGTATTATACAGCTAAGTTTTTCAAAGTTATCTTTTGCAACAACAATTTTATTCAATGTTGTTTTAAAAATATTTATAACGTTACTTACGATGATTTGGTTTAGTAGTTCCTTCATCTCTGACAGAAGGCTTCCAGTTTTAAGATTGCTTTCATCTTTTCTTGTCTCTCTCTCTTGTCATCTTTAGCGTTTCCTTTTACTGCATTGCTGTAATCCGTGTTTTGGGATCCAGTTGCATTGTACGATGTAGCTTTCCTATCTGGATATAGCCTTGGAGTAAGGAATCTCGTTAAAATTTGTTCTTTTGTCAATGCTTTCAGCTGGATTTTTCCTATTAACTCTGCTTTCAGCTACTTTCGAAAAAACTGAACATTTCCTCAAGCTTACAACGTGTTCGTCTCCACAGTTGGCACACTTTCGTTTATCTTCCTTAGTCTTTTTACAGACCTTCATAGCGTGATTTTCGTCACATTTCACACACTTATGGATTTTCGAACAGTTTTTTGCTACATGCCTGAAACCTTGACAGTTATAACATTGTGTTACGCGGTTCTTGCTCCTTCGTTTCTCCCAGGAGACCACACAATAACAAAGTCTGGAGCATTTTACAATATCCCGTATTTCCGTGTTTGGTTTAAATTCAACATCAAAGACTGGTAGCTTCGTTTATATTTTTATTCCTCCTTCATCGATTGTTTTTGTTATTTGCTTGACGTTTATAACCTCTAGTTCTCTTTGAATTAGATCGCTCTTTATTTCCTCACACTTGACATTTGGCGGGATTCCTTTTACAATCATCCTAACTGATTTTTCACTTGGAAGATTATATGTGTGATGTTTACCATTCTCTTCCTTGGTTGCTTCCAGCATCTTCTTGTAATCTTCTTTTGTTTTAGTGTAAATAACTAGACGGTTTCCTCTCATCCTGATTTCCATATTATTAGTTAGAGACTTTTTTATTTCATCTAACGTATTCATATGATTATGGGCATAACTATAGACAACAATGGGTGGTATTTTTCTTCATAATCATCATCTTCAATGGACTTATCATCAGACAGCGTCTCATACTTGTTGCTAGTTTTAATTTCAAAACTTTCTTGATTCCTAGTGTTGCTGAGTTTTTTGCCTCTTCCTTGAGTGATTTGCTCTTATCCAATTATCTAAAGGCTTTATTTTCTCAGCTTGGAAACTCATTTTGCATTCTTAATTATTCACAAAATATGAAATTTCTCCCATTTATAACAGTTTCTCCACAACAGAATTTTCTCATTCGTCACTTATTCACTGTTTGTACACAGTATACACAGACCTACAATAACACGTCCGACTGATACAAGTGCTCGATTGAGACTGATTTCTTATTATATGTATATTAAAATATACAAATGCTTTATTGATTTCATTTTATAATTACTGTGAATAGTTTTTTCTGAACATTTCACAATTTTCGGTTTTCGTGTAAGTTATTATATTGCCATTGTATATATTTGATTCTAACGGCCCTGGTTTGTGTGATCATGGCAATTTTAGTTCGTTCCAGATGGCGCTTGCGAGTGTATTTATGTCGCGATTCTCATGTCAGTTTTCAATGCCGTTTTTGCTGATTTTCGGTAAATAATAGCGATAGGTCGTTATTGGCAAGTAATTTCGGAAGTAAAATTTCATGGTGAAACTTCGAGAGTGCGGTTTTTTGGTGCAAGTGACGTATTTCAGCGTGTTCTCTAGAACCCACATGTGGCTGTGTGGTGAAGTTAGTGTGTACATGTGCTGGCCTAAGCATTATTTTTCAGCAAGGATTTTCCGAATTTTCACTGGGATTTTCCATACCTAAGTGGTCAAGCGCCCTTAGGAAATCTATAAGGTACAATATAAACCCGGCGCACTATGTACGAAAGTCAAAAACTTTTTGCGGTTTTCAAAGATCTCTTGAACGGATCGTTAAAGATTAATTCTGTTTAGGTCAAATTATAGTGTGAGTAATACTGCATGTGGGAAAAATGTGCAAATACTGATTTTAAAAGTGATTGACCCTTAAAAAATAGATCAAAGTTGGGTAAAAAAAAGAAAAAATCAGTTTTTTTAATGTCTTAATATAAAATTGTCGTCCAACTTAATTTTACAAATAATATTTAACTTGAATAACAACTTTTTGTTATAACATTAAAAAAACTGATTTTTTTACCCAATTTTGATCTATTTTTTAAGGGTCAATCACTTTGAAAATCAGTATTTGGGAATTTTTCCCACATACAGTATTGCTCACACTATAATTTGACCTAAACAGAATTAATTTTTCAACCATCCGTTGAAGAGATCTTTGAAAACCGCAAAAAGTTTTTGACTTTCGTGCATAGTGCGGCGGTTTCGCCGGGAAGTCTTTACTTCTCCTTAAAACCGCGAACTAAAATAGACCTTTTTAACATGAATTTTCCGGGCCATGGCCCTGAATACCATGAAGGGAGCTGCAATTCTCTAGAATCTTAAAAAATCCTCAAAAATCTTAGATTCCTGTCTACAATCAAATAAAAAAATCCACAAATTTCTGAGCTTTTAGAATCTTTGGAATGCTCTAGAATTTTCTAAAATCCTTCATGACTTCTGGTCTTTTCAAAAAAGTTTTCGAATCTTCTAGAATATTTTTGATTTTCCATAAACTTGTAGATTCATTAAATCTTTTGAAATACCAAAAAATTTTATACAATATAGATTTTTGAGTGTTTTAGAATCTCCCTGAGACTTCCTAATTCTTCCACAAAGTTCTAAAATCTTCTAGTCGCTTCCAGCCTTTTTTTTTGAAGACTTAAAAAGTCTACAGAATTTTAGGAAGATTCTGAAAACAGTATCGAAGATTCTTTAAGATTATTAGAGTCTTTTGTAGACTTGAGAGTGTTTTAAAGGATTCTACAGAATTCTAGTAATTCTAATGCAGTTCAGAATAATGTGCTTGAAGTTTTGAACGTTCAAATGAACGGAATTTTTATTGATTTTCTTTTAAACTCAAATTTGTTCTAAAATATTGGTTTATTAATACAGAAACTACTGGAATGATAAAGAAGCTTATATTTCTCTTTATTTTGTAGACTGAACGATATTTCAAGATAAAGAGTTAAGAAATAAAGTTCGTTCATTTCAACGTTCAGAAAGTTGTAGTATTCTAGTATATTTCGTAGAAGATTAAAGAATTTTTAAGAATTCTTTAAGATTGAATAAAATTACATACTATAGGAGAATCTAGAAGACTCTAAAAGATTATGGAAGACTCCAGAAGAATCTAAATGATTATAGATTTTAAAAGTCTAGAATATTTTGGAGAATTTTCAGAGATATCAGATAAGTTTTCAAGATTCTAAAGAATCTGAGAGAATTTCGGTAATCTTTTGTAGACTTTGGCGGATACTCAAAGATTATGTAGAAAATTCCAGAAGGTTACGGAAGTATTAAGAAAATTTTAGAAGAATTTGGTACATTGAATACTGTAGAATATTTAAGAATTTTGGGATATTATTTTATAAGATTTTTGTGGGAGAACCTAGAAGATTCTAGAACAGTCTCACATATTTTGGAGAATTTTAAAGTATTCTAAATCAGTTTTAAAGATTCTGGAGGATTTTAAGAGATTTCAGGAGACTTTCGTAGATTTGGAAAATTTGGAAATTATGGAAAATTTAAGAAAACATTAAAATAGTTTTTGAATGTCACATGTTTTTATTTCTCATAATTCTTAGAAAATTATTTGAAACTTTGAATATAAATGGGTGAAAGAAGAGAAAAAGGAATAAAACTCTAAAAAAAAGTGATTTTAAGAAATTTTGAAAATAATAGTGACAAGGGGAAAAAAGGAGGAATATGAGACTGATTCTAATCCCTGATAATATTATAATTTTGTAATCTAATAATTATATAATAATAATTGTAAAATTATAATTATAACTATTGAGATATAATTATAATTTATTGATTAAAAAAAAATTCCTGACGCTTTGAAGGTTTTCCCTGACTTTTCCCGACCATTTTTTAATTTTTTAACTTTCCATGACTTTTCAGAATTCCCTGACATGTAGCAATCCTGCTACTTCAAAATTTGGAAAAACAAAAATTCGTCGAAAATGAAAACGAGCTGTCTGACTTCTTAGCTTTTACCAATTTTTATTTGGATGGTGTTAGCATCTTCCTTAAGTTTTCCTCATCATACGGATTTTCGCTATTTTTATTTACCCTAACCTCGTTGAAACACTTCTTCTGGAGCGTGGGTGTGCCACAAATTTGGACGGCCTTTCTCCTCATGCTTTTCCACGTATCAAAGTCCAACTTTATATTTTGTCCAATATCAACCCAAATCTCTAAAAATAATATTTAATTATTTTCAAGAACAATATTTTCTTCTAACTACTATTTTTACTAACTTGCAAGATTCACGAAGGCTTCTGAAACATTTACACCGAACTTGTTCTTGTTGTCGTCGGTTGCCCTATGATTGATTGTTCTGAGGCGCAGGTTGGGAAGCTGGCGCAGAACGTCGTCGTTGATTTACTGACTGTGCTCTTTTGTTAGACATATGTGATTCGGACAAGGCAATTTTAAAATTAGAAAAATTTGTTGCCTAAATATTTGTCTTCTTTTTCATTTTAGATAGACAGTGCCTAGTATTACGGAAATTTCCGTACGACTAGCTTTTGTTACGGAATTTTCCGTAAAAATATCCCGTCCCTTAATCGTTTTTTACGCTAGTTATACGGAAAATTCCATAACAATATCCTCGGCCTTTTAGAAAGGATAAAATGCAACTCGAAAGCAACCTTGTCTGCATAATGTCTTAACATATTTTTATTTAAAAAACTGTAAAAAATTCCGATAAAACTGCCAATAACTCTGAAAGTAATAAAAACTTTGCATAAACCTTACAAATGTGCGCCAAATGTTATTAAATTAACACATTAAAAATATGTTATTAAATTAAAGTACAATAAATTAATGATTACAATGTGTAGAGTTTTTCGAAAGAGATTGAAAACTGAGATTCAAAGTATTTGATTTTTGAAAACGTGCATTTGAAAAAACTGTAAATCGCAATTAATATGTATTTCACTCAAAAGATTCAAAAAATTTGTTCGCTTGGCAAAACTTACTGTTGTATTGAAACTTAAATCCTCGTTTTCACCGAGAATATTTGTGTCAGCAGACAAAGATCTAGAAAGATTCGGAATATGTATGCCTTCTTCGTTGCTATGTTCATTAAGTGCAGGCGAAGCCAAGTTTCCTAAAAAAGGGAACATATGTGACGTTCCGCAAAGAAAGGGACCTTAGGATTAAAAAATCGTTTTTCATTTTTTTGATGCTATCGATCATTTTTGAATCGCTCTTTCATATTAAAAAGGAATTAAATTTCTATCTGAAAAATTGGAATTGTTA
>JBAGKK010038355.1:0-10639 GCA_037177015.1 Euceroptres primus | reverse complement strand
AAATTAGTAGAAATGCTTACTAAAGCAATTGGTAAACGATTCGGCACTATTTCATTAGTAGAAAACTACTAATTCAGTAGTTTTAGAGAATATATAATAGCTATAGGTCCCAATGAAACAGAAAAACTACATATTGCACACATTTATGATGATAATTTTTTCAAAAATCATGTTGTTAACGAAAAAAGATTGGATTTTTAGCGAAAAATAACTACCAAATTGGTAGTTACGATATCATTTTCACCTCTGGCAGATGTATGACTCATAGATAAGTACTGTAAACAAGGTAATTGTTATAAACATGTGTTTATTTCATATTTATAATAAAAAACAATGACGATTTCTACATGGCAATAGGAAAATTCCATATAAAACGTTATTATCCATGACTATTTTCATTTTTAAAAAAATCATTCAGCAAATGCGAAACTTCTCTTCAGTGATTTTCTGGAGTGATTTGTACCTAACTCACTGTAGACTCCAACAATAGTTGGCCATCGAAGAAAAAGTATTGTAGAAAAAAACTAGTATTCATGGAGAAGAATAACCGTGTGATTCAGTTCGAATTTTTGATCAAAATGATTTGCGTATGGCAAAGAATGTATTTATAGCTCTTGCTGAGTTGTTTTGACAGTAACCGTAATATCACGAAAAAAAGTGCATTGTAGTTTACTCTTTAAATTGTAACGCGAATTTGACAAAGTCAAATTGTAACTTCTGCAAGGTAAACAGTCAAGTCTAGGTCAAGGTCAAGTCAAGTCTAGGTAACAAGTCAAGTTGTGTGACATTGTTAGATTCACAAAATTCTAAGAAAAATGCGTACGAAAGACCGCGTTACAATTTAAAGAGTAAACTGTACAATGTACTTTTTTCCGTGATTTATCAATGATTCAGTCTCATTAAGTCATCATTAATAAATATATAAGACAGTCTGGATTCTTCATTGGAAAATTCACTATGTGATTCACTTAGGGTTTTCTGACGCGGGTAATTAGTTAATAATTCGATAGTGACAAATATAATAATTAATGTGCCACTACTGTACTTAATGTAATAATAAACTACTGTACTGTACTTACTGTAATAAGTAGAAATGAATATAATTGTTTTCGATAAAATATTTAATATATACATATTAACATTAATTGCCTTGTTCACAGTGCTTATCTATGAGTCACACATCTGCCAAAATTGAAAATGACCGTAACTACCATTTTGCGTTCGCGCAGTTAATTTGGTGTAACTTTGACAATTTTTATTTAATTCAGATGAAATTTCGACACGTTAAAGTAGATACATATGGCTATAAAGTGCGGTAAATTACATTGAAATCGGACTTGAATTGTTTCTGTAACAGCACTTTGAATTTTGTAAATTGGCGAATTTTTGCTAAAAATCCCATTTTTTTCGTTAAAAACATGATTTTTGAAAAAATGATCATCATAAATATGTACAATATCTAGTTTTTCTATTTCATTGGGATCTACAACTACTATATAAATAACCATTATTCGGCGTTTTCAGGAGAAATAAAAATACAAGTATTCGAGTTTTTGCATATCGCGAAAAACGGCTTTTTGCGATATGTCATAAACAAGAGCTGATTGAACAAAATGATAGTCATTTTTAGATTCAGCGGGCCAAAATTATCCTAGAAAATTTACTGTCCACCCTGCAGCAAAATGGCTGTTGATATTGGTAATTTTAGAAACCGAAATTCTTTATTATATGATTTAAAATCTTAAAATAACAATGAAGTGGAATATAATATATTTCAGATTCAGAGTTACTGAAAGGATGTGTAATCTCACAGGTGACCGATAAAATATAAAAAATCAATATATGCCAAGTACACAGGAATTTCATACAATAGTGTTGATTCATTGGATCTTATAGGAAATCTCGACCTCGCAGTCGTCGGTATTGACTTTAAAAAATAAACACTCGTATCATTCGAGTAAAGCATTCTGATTTACTTTCGTCTACGGTAGATTAATTTCGTACAAGAACTCATGCTGCTGAAATGTAAGGTTCGTTGGCGTCAGGCCCAGATCGCTCTTAAGGACTCATCAGTGGCCAGGTGCGTCCGAATCAAAGGGGAAGGAAAAAGAACCAGTCTTTGGGGTCTCAAAAAGAGACTTTATAAACTCTACATTCTGCATTCTGCATTGCACTCTTATACCTCAAAAAATAAAGTAGTTATCTCAGCGAAAAATTTGGCTGTCTTCAGGAAACTTTGATGGGTGGGAAAGGTAAACGAGTCTCAAAATCTCAAAGTCTCTGACATTTCCAGGTGCATTTGTGATGTTTCTGCTTTATGAATTCTCAAAGAAAAGAATTTATAAGGAAAGAGCCTTCGCCTTCCAAAGTAGTTCTATGTATGTAGATTTACTCATTTTTAAGGTAGAGGAAAAAATATGAGTTATTCAGTTGAATAAATAGAAATGAAAAGTAGATACTGAAAAGACGATAATGATATGTTTTTTGGTTGTAAAAATAAGGAATTCTGATATAGAAAGAAGGAATAATTCTTATGCAATCATAAGACTATTTGAAGACATGAGAATGACAACTCGTTAAGGACCATTTGAAGTTGGCCCCCCAAGTAATAGTTAAAATAATCTAATTTGAAATAAATAACCTAATTATAAAATAACCACCACCACCAACCTCAAATGGTTTTTACCGAGTTGTCATTTTTATGTCTTCATTTATATTTTCTTAAGTGAATTTTCTTTTCATTTATATTTTCTTTTCTCTACTATTTAAAATAGTGGAGAAAAGAAAATATAAATCATTTTACTTTCGGCTTATGATTTTCCCATTACAATTTTTCATATAAATTTATATTATACACATTTCTCCTCTGGACATATGGAATCTGAAGATACCGAAGGAATGTCCGTATGTTAAATTGAAACTGAATATTGACTTTAATCTTACTGACAATCTTGAAAACTCGAGTGCCAAAATTGATCGATGTCAGCGATAAACGAGGGTTTACGTCTCTTTCCAAACGAGGGGTACTATTATGAAATGTCCTTTTTATTTGTGAAAAAGGGCATAATCGCTTATTCTTACACGAACGTAAAAGTCCTTGCAAAGTTCTGAAGGCTCAAAAAAAGTCATCTCAAATTAGCAGTGCAGCCGGCCCTTTAAGTGGTCTGATGCTTGTAACTTCCTTCAGGTGCACGTGTATACTTATATGTTTGCAAACAGTGGCATAAGGAGAATATAACGGGACTTTACTCCTCCCTTCCGGCTTTAAACTTCATTCCATCTGTTTTGAATCGAATCCTGATTTTTATGTATTTGGTTCAATAGAAAATAAAACAATAATAATAAGAATAATAAAACAATAATCCATGTGTGTAAATGTTAAAATTGATTTTAAATTGCTCGTAAAATAGTACTTAGTAAGAGGTAATGGGATTTAGATATCTTTCGTCACATAATTTGATTTATGAGCTAAATGAAGCAGTAATGTTAAATACATGTATAGATTACAAAATACATACAAAGTGCATTTATTACACTATTCCAGCGGCAATTTACATGACACCAAAATTTCCTCTCATAAATTCAAATTCAAATTACGTCTTTTATGAGGTCTTTTCGTCCATAAGTCTATATGATACCAATCTTTTTCCTTCGGTTGGAACGATTCTGGTTATCGTCCATTCATATGCGAAGGATTTTCGATAAAAAGTCGCCGCTCAAACGACTCGTTAATTAGGCAAGAAGCCTCGAGTCTGGTTGAAAATTATTTTAATTGAAGAATGGAAGAGGAGACTTTTACAATTGAAATTCGTTGGGGAAAGAGTTTGGGAAAAGAATGAAGCATCATTATGGAAAAATGACAGTTATGGGGTTTGCTAAATTTCACCTATAGCCTACAGAGGTGCAGGTCAAGGATTTAGGATTTAGGGCACGATTCTAATGAGAGGGAAGTGTCTAACTTCTTTCTTTCCCGGTTCGTGATTTCGTCCCTAAAGCTGGGACCGGCTTTGGTAAAATATGCGAATACTAATTTCGAACCTCTACGGCCGTTCATTAGTGGCCGAACGAGTCAGTTTTTAAAAGTGCCTCGTGTTTAACCTCAGCATTAAGTAAGGATAGCACCTGTCGGAAGCTTTGTAGTCATGAGAAAAAGAGAATCGGATTTTTACTCATTTGATATTATAAGACGAAAATATAACTTTCATTTTAAGTTTGGCAACATAATCATGATTCACTTTTCGAATTTCTAGTCCAAAGGTCTGAATTACGTCTGGACCTTCGATTCGATGACTTTATGAATTCAATATGAATATGTTTTAAATAGAGCAAATTTGTTATAGAATTGACAGTTTATTCCTTATCACAAAAAACCGCAGGTGTTAATTTTGTTGCAGTTCATTTATCAAGATTCGCAAAATAAGAATTTGGCTTTCAACTTCTCAGCTGTAACATGAATGTAGTTGCATTTCAATCGAAACTCCCTAGGAATAAATGGGAATAAATAAATGAACTTCATGTAGGGGAGACTGCTCTACCGTAGGTAGTGTAAATTTCTAAGGCGTATAAAAATTGCAATTTAAGTAAATAACTGAAATATTTTGCATTTTCGTGAACACAAAAAAAACTAAGGATAAAATTTGTTGCAGGTAATTTTTTATAGGGAAATTTAGCCGATACTTGGGTAAACTTTATCCTGTGAAGTTAATTTTTGTTGCAGGTAATTTTTATCCCGGAATCAAAGTAAAATTTATCCTTCGTTTTTTTTGTGAAGCTTATATATTCAATTAACTATATATCTATACAAAATAAAGTTAATGAATTCATTACTTAACTGTTTTGAGCAATTTTATGAGACGTTGCAGTGATATGAATTTTTCCATATTTTCCAACAATAGGTAATCGCTTATAATATAAAAGATATAGATAAAATAAGACTTATTAATCAAAAGTTATAAATTATGACGTATATACTTTTAAGTTTATTTAGTTTTATGAGAACAAATAGTCCGAAACTATCATTTTTTCACTAAATAACATTTCACTTAAATTTTTTGACATTTTTGGTCGGCGGAAAATACAGGAGGTTGGCAGTACTTGTAACCCATAAGACACCTCACCCAACTTAGCAATGGCAAGAAATACACAGAATTAACCTCTAGCTAATTAAAACAATTATGTCGAAGGCCATAATTTTTTTAATTCCTTATTTTTCACTAGAAATACTATTATTTTTTATATATAATTTTTATTCTACACATTTAATAATAATTATTAAACGTTTAGGCACTTGCTCTATATTTATTAACTAAAATCGATAACCCACGAAAAGTCAAAATCAAACCTTCAACACTTCGGTATCTTTCGTCTACGTTCGGTAAATATCGGGTTTCTTCATTGCTGCCATCCCGGAAGAAAAATTCTACGATTGCCTACTGTTTATTACCTACTGTTAGATTTTGCAACGTCAAATAAAAAGTGCTCAAAAATTTACCAGTGAAGAAAAATAAAGGTTTGCGTCGAAGTATGTTGTTCCTAAAATTTCCAGCTTTATTATGAATACAAAAACATAGCCCGGCAAAATTTTATTTAAGTGAAAACTATGAATATAGAAAAGTCAAAATTTTTTTCGAAATGCAGAAAATCAGTGTTTCACTCTTACACATTAATTATAAATAAACAATGTAAATAAACATAACTTCTTCTCGTAATGTCTAATCATTGCTGAAATCTTATGATGACAAACTTGATTAATATTCTTGGTCCGTTTTCAATTAGAGTGAGGTAATAATTACTTCAAGTTAACCAACATAGTTGTTTAAACAATTTATTATTATTTTAATAATATTCTCTTTGAATCATGCTAGAAAGTTGAGGTTTTTTCTGAAATATTCAACTTTTTGTTCACTTTTCGCTTAGAGGGAGTTAATAATTAATGCAATTTAACAAGCATAATTGTTTAAACAAATTATTATTATTTATCATTATCTTCTCCTATACTAATGCTAGAAAGTTGAGGTTTTTTTCTGAAATGATAAACTTTTTGTCCATTTTTCATTTAGTGAGGTAATAATTAATTCAAGTTAACTATTACAATAAATTAATTATTGGATTTAGGCCTTTTTAATCTCTATATATATCATCGATGACAACATGTTTTCTCCATGAAAGAAGAGAGGGGGGGGGGCTGATAGTAAAATGTTTGCAATTCCAAATTTTTCTTTTACGTTTTGCAATAAACTTTGTACTAACAAATAATGATTTATACTAAAGGGCTCTGCCCGTGCACTGTTCTTAATAAATAAATAAATAAACTTCGTGTTGTAATTCAAAACAAAATTTTTACAATTCATTTATAGACCCACTCCTCCCACCTACTCCTAATTACTTCATCCTTTATTTTTATCTCTACTGTAAGATACCTTTTTTGTTTAAATTAATATTTGTGAAACATTAGCGAAAGAGTAAAATCACTTCACTTTGAAAAAAAGTACATTTAAAAAATGATTCTTGTTGTTCATTTATTATTTGTTTTATAACTAAAAAGTCAAAAGCAAAACTGAAGATTTCAGAAACAAGTGCAACTTTCTAGCATTACTCTAAGAGAATATAGTTATAAACAATAACTAATTTTCTAAATAATTATGTTTGTTAACTTGTATTAATTATTATCCCACTCTAATTGAAAACTGGACAAAACGTTGAAAATTTTTGGAAAAACCGCAACTTTCTAGCATTATTCTAAGAGAATATTGTTATAAATAATAATAAATTGTTTAAAATATTATTTCTGTTAACATTAATTGATTAATGCCTCGCTCTAACTGAAAAGTTGAGAACAAGTTGAAAAATTCGGAAAAACTCGCGACTTACTATCTCTATTCTAAGAGAAAATTGCTATAAACAAAAATAAATTGTTTAAACAACTTATATAAACATCTAAAAAAAGGCGATTTTTGGGAATTTTTATAAGCCTGCTATGAAATATATTGTTATAAAACTTATTAGGTTTGGTAAATAAGGTCTTGAAATATATAAAAACATTTTTTAAAATTTATTTCATTCAATTTTTGTATACAAAAACCGCAGCTGAACGTAACTTCTCGAAAAATAGGTAGGTCGATGGTCGCCATGATAACTCGATAACGGCTTATCTGAAGCAAAACAAAAAACAAAGAGTTTCAGATTCACTATGACTGTGGCTTCAGTATGACCTACGACCGAGTTAAAATTTTAATTTTTAATAAAACAGCCAAAAACAGTGAAAAAAACCTCGTTTTCTTTGTCCGCCATTTTGTTATTTATTGATAAATATTAATATGCATAAGTCATACCAAAGCCACAGTCATACTGAATCTGAAACTTCTTGTTTTTTTTTTTTGTTTCAGATAAGCCGTTATTCAGTTATTATGGCGACCATTGACCTACCTATTTTTCGAGAAGTTACGTTCAGCTGCGGTTTTTGTACACAAAAATTGAATAAAATAAATTTAAAAAAAATTTTTTATGTATTTTAAGACTTTATTTATCAAACCTAACAAGTTTTATAACAATATCTTTTATAGCATGCTTATAAAAAATTCCCAAAAATCGCCATTTTTTAGCGTCTAAAGTAGACTGATCCCTTAAGGGATTTCTTTGGGACCCTATAAAACAAACTTATGGGGTTGATATTTAAAAAGTAATTATTGATTCGTATTATGGCTAATTGTGCAGAGAAATGTTCAGTGTCAACTCGATTCACCTAATATTGACAATTCTGAATAAAATTTACAAAAACTTTTTTTTTTCTTGTGGGAAAATCGTGTTAAACTTCATAGGGCTTGCGGAACCTCTGAATATAATTTTTTTTCCAAAAAAAGGGATTTATTTTTTTGTGGATCTGAACAAATTTGTGGGGTGAGAGCATGAAAATTCGAAGAAAAGAAATTTGGACCACCCTAATGTACATATGGTACATATTAAATATTAAGGGGGTATTCTAGTGTGATGGGCACTTTTTCATATTATTTTTTCGGAATTTTTTTTTTAATTGAAAAGCAATATGATTTTGAAATCTTTTGCACTGTATTGGTACACATTTGAACTATGATATACATTTTTTCTTTAAATAAAAATATTAAAAATGGAAGACGCTGCACTCGCTCAAAAATCAGGCCTCAAAAACTCGTGAGCGCCGCCACTTTAAATATTTTTATTAGAAAAAATGTATGCCATAGTTCAAATGTGTGCCAAAACAGTGAAAAGATTTCAAAACCATATTGCTTTCCAATTTAAAAAAAAAATTCTCAAAAAATGATGTGAAAATGTGCCCATCACATTAGAATGCCCCCTTAAGTAGTGAAGCACCAGTCATGGAAATGAAGGTCAGAAGAAAAGATGCGATAATTCTTTTTGAAACGTTTAGGTCACTATTTGGACCCTCATCAGTCAATATAACATTTGTCCGATCTGTAAAAAACCAGGGTTGCAACTAATTAATTACATTTGTAATTACATTACTAGAATAATTAATAATTACATAGAAAATTTTTAATCATACTAAAAATAATTAATAATTACAAAAGAAAAATTGTAATTATATTCAAAATAATTAATAACTACAATATAAAATTGTAATTATAATCGAAATAATTAATAATTACAAAGTAAAAATTGTAATTGTACTCAAAATAATTAATAATTACAAAAGAAAATTATAATTATACTCTAAATAATTAATAATTACATAAGAAAATTGTAATTATACTTCAAATAATTAATAATTACAAAAGAAATTTGTAATTTTAATCAAAACAATTAATAATTACAGAAGAATAATTAGACTTAAGATTTGATATCGATTTATTCATTTGTTCATTTGTTAAATATATCGATCCGTTCATATATAAAGATTTTTAAAAAAGCAATAAATCTTTTTTGTGCGAAAACAAATTTGTTTAATATACTTAACATAAAAATTAACCCAGTTGGCACTTGCAAACTATCTGGAACCCAGTAATTAATTACAGTATAATTACAATCATTTCTTTGTAATTATTAATTATTTCGAATATAATTACAATTTTCTTTTGTAATTATTAATTATTTGAAGTATAATTACAATTTTCTTATGTAATTATTAATTATTTGAAGTATAATTACAATTTTTCTTTGTAATTAATAATTATTTCGAGTATAATTACAATTTTCTTGTGTAATTGTTAATTGTTTTGAATGTAATTTCCATTTTTCTTTTGTAATTATTAATTATTTTGAGGATAATTACAATTTTCTTGATGTAATTAGTAATTGGAAATGGATAATTAATTATTTTTGCAACCCTGTAAAAAACACACAAAAAAGGTAGAAAAAATGTATAACAAAATAAAAAATAATAGATGATAAAAGTTGACAATATTTCGTAAAAAAAATTATGTAAAAAAACGCAAGAATAAAATAAGTAGAAGAAAGGTTATCTCATAAAAAAGAGGCCCTCAATTTTAAACAGTTAACAGTTAAAAAGTGGAAGATCAATAGGAAAAACAATAAACAACATACCTGGTATAAAATAAAATACTAAGATAAAGTCAGCGAGAGTATTAATATCTTCTATTATAATTATCATCTATTATTTTTTATTTTGTTATACATTTTTTCTACCTTCTTTGTATGCTTTTTACAGATCTAATATAGTACATTATTCGCCAAGTTTAAACGCAAATTTTGGTGAGAACGTAGTTTAAATCACGAGGCAAAGCCGAGGGATTTAATCGCTTGAGCCAAAATTTTCGTTTGGACATGGCAAATACAGTGCTTTTCATCATGAGATCGAGAAAAAGCCAAATGAAAGTGCCGAAATGACGAAAAATGTTTTTTTGACTAATGAGGGTCCAAACAGTGACCGTTACTGTAGAATAAGAGTAATTTTACTTTAAATAATTTTAATTTTTTGACTAGCTTGCACGAGTTATGTAGGATCGACTATACTACATATATATCATATTTTTTACTCTCAATATGTATTTCTTCTTTCTTTTCGTCATAGTATATTGACGATAAACTTTGTTTATATTAGCCCCACTTTAGGGCGAGGTGTGAAGTCTGAGACGGCTGAATGAGTCAGTCTGGAATGAACATTCGACTATGAAAGATTGTATTCTTGTTCTTCGAATTTAATAAAGGTTATATTCATTTTTCAATCCAGAAAACAAATTATACGAAATCCTTTTCCCTAGTGATAAAAATTAGCGAAAGCACAGACGTTACAATGCACAAATTTACAGTTACGTTTCAAAAAGAATTATCGCATCTTTTCTTTTGACCTTACTTCCACGACTGAAGCTTCACTACTTAATATAGAAAAGGTTGAGATTAAACATACAACACATATTAAATATTACAGGTTATGTGTACAGGTCCGATTGTATCATGATGCTACAAAATTTTATCTGCATCGGCTTTAATGCTTAGAATGCCATGGCAAAATATAGTGTCATCTTACGTATCCAAACACTGCAAATTTATTTGAAATCACAGGAATATGCTGTTGAACAAAAGGAAATTAAAAATTATAACATTTGCACCTTCGATTTTTTTGTTCCTTTTGGGTTAAAAATGAACCTCCTGGAAGGAGAAATAAATCGGATAATATTTAGAGGTC
>JBAGKK010038348.1:0-10639 GCA_037177015.1 Euceroptres primus | reverse complement strand
TTAAGAGGTCTTTTGCGTAGAACTTTTTTAAAGCATAAAACTTTTTTGTTGATATTTTTCCGTACGTGCCATCAGTTATGAAAAAATTCGAAAATTTGATTTCATTACAAATAATTCTCCTGTTTACAAAAGCAATTTAGCCTGCATGAAACTTATCTATTTTCTTCATCACATGAGTACCAATTTAGCAAAAAAATGTGGGCAAAAAACAAGGTAGGGTTTTTGAGAAAATCGTCTTTTAATTTTTTCAGAAAAACCGTCACCATTTTGCGAATTTTCAATATTTTTTAAAATTTTCTGGCGGATTTTGAGAGCGGCCAATAAACCTCACCATAATCAGGGAAGAAAACTCAAATATTTTAATTGAGTCTAGAGTTATAAAAGTTTAAAGAAAATGCTGTGTTTTAAAAAAAAAGAAGCTTAAAATTCAAATACTCATAACTTCGTGAAAAAGTATTTTTTCTCAAAACGGTAAAATACGTGTCTTCTTATTTCCTTTGGAAAACAACATATTTCATAGACGATCGATTCTGTGACTTGAAGTTGCACTGCCAAGGCCTGCCTGATTTGAAATGGATTCGGTCATAAGCATTTATATTTTGTTAACGAAATGAGATTACAGAGTGTTATTGTTAAACGAGATATATTTAACATTTATCGTACTAACATTTCTACAATAATAAGTTTTATTTATTTAGTTTTTATTGAGTTTAGTTTTTTTTTATTTATCAGTTTTTTAATCTCTTTATCAATTACTTCTGTACTTTTTCGGGAATTTTCTAAAAAAATTTTAAAAATTCCCGGTTAACAAAAAAATGCCTGGTTTTTCCAGGTCACAAAAAATTCCTGGTCATTTCCCGGTTTCCCGGTCCAGCGGCCACCCTGAAAATTGGTCAAGTTTGACCTCTTTGGTCTCCATAAATATTGAGATTTCAATATTTTGAGCTTTACAATATGGTTTTAGTTTTGCATTAAGAATCGGCCTACGTGGTCCAATTCCGCGAACTTTGGGACACCCTGTATATATGACATATGTGAATGTGTAGAGTATCAGAAACCAGCTTCATCCCACGCGTAGCATCATAAAAGGTTTCTGTTATGCTCCATACGACAGCAGAATCAATTTTGCGGAATCTAATATGAGACAAACATTGTACTCTTCTACAGACGGAGGTGATTTAAATTATTAATATTATTTGTGTAATTGCCAACGAAACTAGCTGTGAATTCGATCTAGGGTGTTTTCCTGTTGTCTATATTTTTTTGGTGCCCATATCATCACTACTTTGCTTCCTCGCCAGGATGAATTAGCAAATAGATCATTTGCTTCCTTATAGAGGAAGCATTAATTATTTCAATAAAATTGTATCTTAATTTTTTTCAACATTGTAAATGAATAAAATGTTCTTAGTCTTCAATAAAATGTAGTAGTATTACAGGTCTATTGATTCCTTTCGAGTCAAGGAAGTTTTTCTATTCATATTTGAACATCAAAAAATTAAAATTGTATATATCATTTTAATAAAATTGTAAATTTTCATATTTTTTTCAATACCATTAATGATTAAAATTTTCTTAATCATCAATAAAATGTAGTATTATAGGTCAATCAATTCGTTTCGAGTCGAGAAATCTTTTCTTTTCATGGTTAAAGAACGGAAAATTAAAATTGTAAAAATTGCTCTAAGAAAATTGTAAATTTTTGTTTTTAATCAAATATTATAAATGTTCAAAATTTTCTTCAATAAATGTATTCATATTATAGGTCAAACAATATTTTTGGAAGAAGTTGACCCCTATAAGTCACTATTTTATTATAAACAACAGATTAATGCAGAAATTATGGACAATCATTTTGATTTATAATATTTTTGTAAGATTTAAGAAATAAAAAGACTTTATGAGTTCACGGAAAAAATTGTGTCCTATAAAAAGTATAGAATTCAGTCTGGGAATCTTGGACGGGCACCAAAATATTATAAAAATTGGAAGCCTCCTCATTTTAATATTTAAAAGAGATTCCAACTCTAAGTAATAGAAAAAACAACTGAAAGTCCTGGACTGTCTAGGAAACTATTATAATTTCCAAGACAGTCTGGGAAAATATGAAGGGTTCTAAAGCAAATAAAAAAAAAATCGTACTACGAAGTAGACACCAGATTTGTAGTCTTATGCATGGATGCATGGGTAAGGCACTCAGGGCAAATGATGGGGATAACTCAGACTCGGATCAGCGCTCCCTTTTGAGCGACCCCTTAACTAAAAGTTGAATGAAATGGATAAACCTATCGATTCCTGCTACGAAAAGTTTCAAAACCCTGAGCGTATTTTCTAAATACTTTATTAATTAGAAAGTTAATTGTTAAGTGTTAAAGAAATGGTATGAAATACGTAATAATAATAATAATAATAATAATAATAATAATAAGTAGAATAGAATATGCGGAAAAGATAAAGAAAAAGAAGATAAATGGATTTGTATCTTCTTTTTCTACATCTTTTCTGTACATTTTATTCTACTTAAACTTTGCAATTAATACTTTTAAAGAGCAAAGTAAATTGAAATCTTGTAACCACTTTATTAATGAACAGACAAAAAATGTTCTGAATATTTTCTGTAATATACATGGAATGCTTTAAATTTCACTGCACTTATTTTCTAACCTAAAAAAGCTCTCAAAGCACTTCACAGCGTAGCCCCGAGAATGGATTTTTTCTTTCTTATATTAATTTTTAATTTCGTTTTTATTTTTGAGCAATTACAACTGCATTCCTCAGAACATGGAATGCATGTAGCCTTTCATCATTGTTAATAATTAAATTTGCAACCTCGTTTTCGATACGGATGGCGGCAAACATGATCACACTTTTTCCTTCTCTTGAACTGTTGTACATGCGCAGTGTAATTCGCTCGACTCTCGTGCGCCTCTCTCGGACGACCCCTGAACTCTGCTTTCCCGTCCCACCTTCCCCAATAAGTTACCACAAAAATATGCCCGAGAACCGTACCCATGATCTTATGTTTACAGCTCAAGGTTATACAGGTGGTCACACACGAGAAACCCATTCTTCACTTATTCGACGCACACATACCTAAGTTTTATAACCTAACTTAACTCTACTACATAAAACGCAGTACGCTACGCAGAATATCACACGCTGAGTATACCGATCGAAATGGTCCTTATATACTAACCAAGGAAATTCTTACCGCTTGTGAGAAACGACCAGTGCCAAGCCAAAAATTGTCACGCCCCGAGTCATATTTAATTTTCTTATTTAAACCTTAAATATTTTTTTGACATTTGTCATTGAAATGTTGTATGACAACTACCTCATTTGATTATTTTTTAATGTAAAACAATTTTAATTTAGTATACATATTACTTTTAATTTACTACTTACATTAGCGTCTAAAGTTCAGTTCACATATACTTTTGTGAGTCGTATAATAAAGTGGGCCGAAAAATACAACATTTTTGAAAATAGAAAATGGCTAGTGATGAAAAGTTGCTACGTTTTATTACAAATAAAAATTCTTGATGACTTTTTAAAATCAAAAATGGTCCTACGGTGTCGCAATGAGGTCAAACATTTTTAATTTCGAGAATTTAAAACAATTTCCTTATGAGTGCGAAAATTATGGTAACTTTTTTTATCTACAGTCTTTGGTATTAAATGCTAATAAAAAATTAAAATTAACAAAATTTAACTTTTGTTTAAGTAAGATTATTTTCCAAATGTGCAAAAATTATATTTTTTAGGTTTCAGTTAATTTTTGTTTAATGAAGGGCGACACTGCATACGGGCGTAAGTGCCAAATTTCCGAAAATCGTTTTATTAGCTTAAGGGTAGGTACCAGAGTGCGGCGTCACAAATTCTTTAAAGGCGTAAAATTTACGAAGTGTCCACCAGATTGTAGTGTTAGTGGACCTCTTTAAATCACGCTTCACTTATTCTGTCCTCCGCCCCTGAGCGTGCCGCGACGGCGCCATCGCTCGGTCAGTCAGGGCCGCCAGACGTTGTTTACATCACGACTCTCTGCGCATTTACTTTTGTACGTTCAGAGACTATATACGCGGTTCTGAATGTTGACAAAAGACTGCTCGCTCGAATAGCATTAGAACGAGGACCGTCTACCCCCGAGCCCGGCCCTCCATCTAACGATGAGTGTAATTGTACATAACTCCTGACACAGTTATCCAATTTTACTTTTTTTGGGGTTTTTGGAAAGGTGTTTTAACGAGGTTTACAATAAAAATAATTATTTTACAATAAAACAATTATTTCGCTCTAATTTTTAATTTTTAAAAATATTTTTAAGTTTTTCTCACAATGCGGCATTTTTGATTTTTTAAAAGTAAGTTAGCAAAAAAAGCTTGATTTTTTCTCTTGAGAAACATCCTGAAACGAAAATGGGATGGAAAGTATTAGTTGAGTTGTAGAAGGCCATAAGAGCGTGGGTGCCCCGCGCCACCTAGCCGCAGCGCTAATAGGCGTTCTGTAATGTCTCAGTGGTTCTAATACTTGATAAAAATGATTTTTCTGTTTACGTGAAACGACGATTTTATTTTATTCTCACTGTTTGATAGTTGAAAAACAATTTAGGTATCATTTAAATGAAATTTTGAAAACGGTTTCATTGTAAGAAAACGATAGTTAATAATAAAATAATAAAAGATTGTGGTGGATGATTCTGCACGCTTGTTACATTTTGAGGTGCTTTTTGGTAAGATCCGTGCCTCTCACGTTTTGGGGTGCTTTTTGGTGTGAGTCCCTTGCCTCTCACAATGGTACTTAAAAAATGATTTTTTTATTGAATTTTAGTCCATTTTGCTCTTCTCTTCGCGATCTTGCTTTTCTCTTCGTGATCTTTCTCTTCGGGAAAATTTCATGCTGCGGAGGTGAGGAATACACTGCTTTATTTATTCCCGGTATGCGAGTTCCAGGAATTCTCGCTGATGGTGAGGGGTCCCAGGAGACGAGAAAGCTGAGCTAGGAGCTCAGCAGAGTTTCGCAAGTACCGTAGCCACAAAGCGGGCAGTACCATAATCGGATAATTTCGTCAGTTCGCTTCAGTTCGTTTTCAGTGTTTTCGTTATGCGTTATATGTTTTGTGTTATTATCATAATACTCTATATTTTGTTCACATATTTAAGTACACAATTATTCACTATCACGCAAACAATCACTATACTATTTATAATCGCAGGCTATTAAAATTTTTATTCGCCGCGGGTTCGAACCCTATAATAAGTTTCGCATTCCTAATTCCTAACGCCTAAAGCCTCGCGGCTAACCTAGCTGTAAGTATTTAAAAAATTTGAAATATAAGCTACAGTTGTAGGACCTGCGCGCAGTAACGACTGCGCAGCTAAATTTTATAGAACTGAGGTCTATAAATCTTATATTGAAGTGCTTCACAAACACTCAATACCTCGAATCTAATTTGTATGAGAATTTTCATCATTTTTTCAAGAATTTTTCTATACATTTGACTGAACTGAAATATCTAGACCATACAATTATGTGATCACAAACTTTCAATACCTCAAAATTGATTTCTATAAAAAAATTTCAACATTTTTTTCGTGAATGTCTCTATACATTTTATTGATTTTTTAAAATTCGGGGTTCAATATAAAATTTACGGAACTCTGTACAGTTATTCCAGTTTTGTTCTACATTGAATCCTAAAAGATATACAAAATATAGGAAATTTGTTCAAGGTTCGCTTTTATCCCTGGCTATTGAAATAATTCAAGAAAGTTTAATGAACTTTTTTTCTCCGTGTGAATTTGGTTTCTTACTTAAACTTTTTATACTAAATGCCAGACTCCTTTTCCCCAGACTGTTATCGAGAATTACAAGACTCGTTTGCATTTAGTATTTAAAAGTTTGAAATCTTTTATTAAAAGTCATTCAAGATTGGAAACGAGAAAATTGATAATATCGTGCTTCATTTATTAAAAAATGAAGTGAAATTATAATATTTCTAAAAGATTGTCAACAAAAATCTGATGGCAAATGAATAGAACCTGTATAACACTCACGAATTAAAGTTTCGCAGTCAGTCAACGAAACTTTCGCACATTGTGTAGGAAAGTTTAAAAAAAAAATTATTTTAAATTACTTTTAATATATTAATAATAATAATAATAATAATAATAATAATAATATATATACAATACTGTACACACACGATCACTGTGCACACACATGTAATCCAATGCTTATAACGCTATTAAAAATCCTAAACCGCTGCGGATTCGAACCTGAGTCTAAAATACCTTAACCTATTTTTAACGCATCGCATCACTAACACCCAAGCCTCTAGGCTATCGCGGATTATATGGTATTGAATGGAAAACTTTTGCCCATGTTTTACCTCTGAAAAATGCAGGGCCGAGTGAGAAAAATCTATGCCCCATGTCATCGATAATTTTTTTGTTTCACAAATTTGTAATATTAGATGGATTATCAAATTTGCGATTTTTATTTTTTGCATTGATTTTATATGAAATAAAATATAATTATGAAAAATATGCAATATAATATAATATACTGTAATAATGCAATAAATGTCATGGAATTTAATTTTAATTTAATTTATTTATTTCTGAACTTTTGTTTTTTGCTTCCTTCAATACCTCTTCACACTAACGTCACTACGTCACTAACACAACCCTGTAGGGGTGCTGACGGGGCGACTAACTTTTCAATATAAAATTGAAATCGCAAATAGAGTTTTAATTATTTTATTTTAGTATTTTTACATTTATTTTCAATGAAGGTGATTGAAAAGAAAAGTTTACAGAGTGTTTTTTTTGTACATTATTTAATATTTTAATATAACAGTTTTGTATACAAATGTTGAATGACACTTTTTGAAGTATAACAATATATTCAAATTATGCACAATGTAGAAAAAAAAGTTATAGAAATGAAATATAATTACAAAATCTAAATACTATTTAGAGTGTCCAAAGGAAAACTAAAGTATTATTCGTTGAATCGACAAACTAATTAATTTTATTGTATACTAAACTAAGCAAAACTTTTGGTGCAATAAAAAAATCTATTACTATATTAAATATTATAATTTTTAGATTTCTGTGAAAAAAGAACCTCTTATGCTCCGCTGACTCTCTTATGACATCTGACTAAAATAAGAATCAGTAAAAAATTACTAAAATGAGATAAGTTTCATGAAATATTATATTAAATATAAAATTTGAAAGTAGATTTGAACCTACTGCGTTGATATGTTTAAAATTTCTAAACTGAGAGTTTAGGTTTAAAATTTAAGGTTTATATTTTTTTAAAATTACGCCTACAGTTTACACCGCCCAAGTGCCTACGTATTGTCAGGACAGGTAGTATTGACGCAGGATATTTTTTATACTGCAGTTAGGTGCATCTTACGGTAGGAATGCTGTGAAAAAAGGAAAGTTTTGCAGGTAAGGGAGGGTAACAATAATGTTCAAGTTTGCAGACGTCACACAGTGGGCCAAAAAATGCAGAAAAGTAACAAAATTCGCATTACACTAGAAAAATAGCGGAATATATTTTTTTTGCCAATTGACAGTTTGTCACATTACCTTCAATAATCCCTTTATCGTTTTTAGGAGCATTTAAGTTTACTATAGCTATGGAATACCAAAAAACTGAAAAAATGGAAAAATTATCATTTTCGCTTACACAGGGCCATAAAAAAGAGGCATATGAGTCTGAAAATTTGTACTTGGGGGTTTTTGGGGTCGACGAGTACGAATCTTAAGTCTGATAATTAAATTGTTCAAATTCAAGATGGCGGATTAAAAATGGCGGACCCAAATTTACAAAAAAAGGCATATAAAAATTTTTACTCGTGGGTTTTTGGAGTCTCTGAGTACGGTTCTGAAGTCAGAAAAATGAAATTTTTAAATTCAAGATGGCGGATTCATATTTACAAAAAAAAGAGGTAATTTATATTGGACCGTTTTTGAGGTCGCTAAAAATACGACTCGGTATGGCAATTCTGACTGCAGAATCAGTTTCAGCACGCCAAAAAGTATAAATAATATTAGCCTGATCAAGAATCCTCTTGCTTTTTTTAGATCATTTTTTACAAAAAAAAACACGGTTTTGAAGAGTTTTTTGAGGTTAGGATAGTAATACAATTTTATACGGCAATTCCGACATAAGAATTAGTTTTACCGCACGAAAGTAGGATAGAAAACCTTAGTCTGTACCATTGTTCACACTAATTTTTTCTGATACATCATTTTAAACGAAAAAAACCACCTTTTTAAACCGTTTTTTGAGGTTAGAATAAATAAGCGCTTATGTAAAAAATGATCTAAAAAAAAACAAGAGGATTCTGGATCAGACAAATATTATTTATAGTTTTTGGCGTGCTGAAACTAATTCTGCAGTCACAATTGCCGTACAGAATCGTATTTTTATCCTAAACCGCAAAGAAATCCCTCCAAACAATTTTTTTTTCGTAGTAAATTATCTAAAACAAAAAATGGAAAGGATTCAAGACCAGTTTAGTATTTCCTATAGTATTTTGGCCTGCTGAAATTGAAGCTGAAGTCAGAATTGCCATACCGAATCATATTTTTAGTGACCTCAAAAACGGTTCAGTGTATATTTTTTAAGCCCTATACCTCCTTTTTTTTGTAATTTTGAATCCGCCATCTTGAATTTCAAAATGTCATTTTTCTGACTTAAGAATCGTACTCAGAGACTCCAAAAACCCACGAGTAAAAGTTTTCAGAGCTATATGCCTTTTTTGTAATTTTGGATCCGCCATTTTGAATCCGCCACCTTGAATTTGAAAAATTTAATTATCGGACTTAAGATTCGTACTCGTTGACCCCAAAAATCTCCGCGTACAAATTTTCAGACACATATGCCTTTTTTTGTCATTTTGGATCCGTTATTTTGAATCCGCCATCTTGAATTTGAAAAATTTAATTTTTGAACTTAAGATTCCTACTTGCCGACCCCAAAAACCGTCGAGTATAAATTTTCAGACTCATATGCCTTTCTTTGTCATTTTGAATCCACCATCTTGAATTTGAAAAATTTAATTATCGGACTTAAGATTCGTACTCGTCGACCCCAAAAACCTCCCGAGTACAAATTTTCAGACTCATATGCCTTTTTTTATAAATTTGAATCCGCCATCTTGAATTTTAAAAATTTAATTTTTTGACTTAAGATTCGTACTCGTTAACACCAAAAACCCCCGAGCACAAATTTTGAGGCTCATATGCCTCTTTTTTTATGGCCCTGCAAGCGAAAATGATAATTTTTCCATTTTTTCAGTTTTTTGGCATTCCATAGCTATAGTAAACTTAAATGCTCATAAAAACGATAAAGGGATCATTGAAGATAATGTGCCAAACTGTCAATTGGCAAAAAAAATATATTCCGCCATTTTTCTAGTGTAGTGCGAATTTTGATACTTTTCTGCATTTTCTGGCCCACAGTGCGTCAGTTTGTTAGAAGTTATCGTTGTGAGTAGTGCCATGCGGAAAATTCAGTTTGAAATATTTTTAATGTGCAAAAGTAAAATTTAAGAATAATGAACTACATTCTTTATGTTTACAAAAGCATAACTGGAAGGTGAGTTCTCGCCTTCCATTGAAATATATTTAATGTGCAAAAGCAAAATTTAAGAATAGTGAACTACATTCTTTATGCTTTTGTAAACATAAAGAATATAGTTCACTATTCTTAAATTTTGCTCTTGCACATTAAAAATATTTCAAACTGAATTTTCTGAATGGCACTACTCCCAACGATAACTTTTAGCTGTCTAGCAAACTGTCGTCTGCAAACTTTCAACATTATTGTTACCCTCCCTCACCTGTAAAACTTTCTTTTTTTTCATAGCATTCCTACTAACGTAATTTAAAAAAAATATAAACCTTAAATTTTAAACCTAAACTCTCAGTTTAGAAATTCTTAAACATATCAACGCAGTAGGCTCAAATTCACTTTCAAATTTTATATTTAATATAATATTTCATGTAACGTATATTTCATATAATAATAGGTTTTTTTATTACACCAAAAGTTTTGCTTGGTTTAGTACACAATACAATTAATTGAATTGTGACATGTTGGAAGACATGTTGTATTTTTCATTGACCCTCTATATTAGGGAGTGGGGGTAAAAGTGAGGTTTGACGAGTTGACAGATTTTAGCTCCCAGAGCTCGTCCGTGGTTATCCCTGCTCTATATGAAATTGTTGATAATATTTCATTAGCTATGGGGTCTATTTCTTAAGATCTACTTAGTTGTAAAATAAACTTTAAGGATCGGAAAAGTAGATCTTAATAAATAGACCCCATAGCCAATGAAATATTATCAAAGAATACAATTAATATTAATTTGTCAATTCAACGAATATTACTTTAGTTTTCCTTTGGGCACTCTTAATAGAATTTAGATTTTATAATTATATTTCATTTCTATAACTTATCTTTCTACCTTGTGCATAATTTGAATATAGTGTTACACTGGTCTTTGATAAAAAGACCGGGCTCGGGGGTAGACGGTCCATTAAGCAATGCTATTCGAGCGAGCATCTTATGTCAACATTCAGGACCGCGTATATAGTCTCTGAACGTACAAAAGTAA